>CATIWR010189776.1:0-119311 GCA_949677035.1 Omphalea diandra
AAAAAAAGGGTAAGTCTCACTATATAGGCCAGTTGTGTAGGCAAAAGTTGGGGACATTAGATGAATGGATCCCACTAGAGAAGTGAATTGTTTAGGCAAAAGTTAGGACAATGAATTGGCTTGAAAACGAGTAAAGGCTAGTCAGTACCAAGAGGAATGTTGTGCCTTTGGTTACACAAGCAATTTCATTGCATGATTCAGAATTAGAACGAATATTGCTTAGGTGAAATGTTTGATTGCACCTTTGTCACCACAAAAGAGGAGAATAAGGGATAACAGTAATGATGAGATGAAGAAAGTATAAGAATCAAAGACATGGTTCAGCAGATCGTATGGGAAATGGAACTCCGGCAAATTTGAAGAAATCTTCCAATATAATAGGTCGTATAAAGCTTTATATAGGGATGTTGAGGCCAAGTCTCCTTTAGCTTTTCAACAAAGTCCTTGTTTTTCTTACTTTTGAACTTTAGGAGATGAGATGTGAATTTTAGTTTCTTGATCAGTAAAAGGAATGAAGGTGACAATGAGATGATAAAAACAGAAGAATTGGAGAGCACAAGATCTATGTGGTTCAGTTGATCAGATGACAAATGGCATTCTCGCTAGCTTAAGTAAGTGCTTCTGACTCAATGGATTGAATGAAGGTTTACATTAATGTATTAGGGTTAAATTTCTTTGTACATTTCAATGAAGTGTAAGTTCTATCTATAATATCTAAACTTAGGGGAATGGAATACGCTCCTCTAGCTTTTCAATGAAGCACCAGTTGAGTTTATTAGTTCAATCATTTTTGGGCTTCAAAACATGGAATACGCTCCCCTAGCCTTCTGATAAAGATAAGCAAGGCTGTAAATGCAACGTTTCTTGAACTAGCTGCAAGTATGCAGTCTTTGTGAGTCAGAATATTATCATTAGTTGGCTGCCACGAAGTACACATCGTCGATTTAAGTGTCAAGTATCTGCTTCATCTATCCTCTCTAGTTGTCAAGGGAATCATAAGATCTTTAAAGTTCATGTGCTTGATTGCAACAAGGTTTTGCATTTTAGAGGTTTGAATGGATTTAGTTCTCCTAAAAAAGATTAGAAAAGAAGAAAAAAGAAAAAAAAAACTTCCTAGGTTAAAAACCCATGACTTGAGCAAAAGTCAGAGCAAGCTTGCAAAGTTGCAAAAGCAATCTAGGCAAAATATATATAAAAAAAAAAGGTTAAGGGGCAAAATAAAAAGAAGAAAAGAAGAGAAGAAGAGTCCACTAATTTGTAAAGGTCACCTACACAAAACTTAGGGCCAAAGCAGAAAGAAGAACAAAAAAGAGAGAGAAAAGAACAATTGGAGAGTCCATAATCAAAGAAGATAGCTAAAGATATCAAAAAGAGCCAAGATGAAAATGAGAGTATCAAGCATCTTTTAAAGAGGGAAAGAAGCAGCGATCATTAAACATGCTTATCGATAATGTCGAACTCAAAAGAATGACTTTATTTCTGAATGAAATTTGTTTTATGAATTTTTTTTTATGAAAATTTATTTTACAAAAAATTTTGTATGGCACAAGTCACTTGAAACAATTAAAACATCATGTTTTGAATAAATATTAATGTTTTCTCTTTGAATATGGCAATGATAGTGCCATTCTTCTTTTTTTTTTTTTGGCAAATTTTGTCATTACAGCATTCAGACGCTTCTCTTGACCTTCTTGAGCTTAACCTTGAACACAAATGATGACCCATTCCCTGGAATTGCTATTTGAAATGGGAAGCAAAAGTATGAAATAGTGAATCTCTTGATAAGCGTGATCATGTCAACCATGACTGTTATTAGTAACGTATATGCTTCACTAATAGAAGAAAAACTTAGAATTTCGTCAAACTCAAACTTTCATTTACTTAAAATGGAACAAACGATAGACCCGATCTGCAAGTTCATGACTTCAAAGATATGGACCATAGGTATAGTACACAAACAAGATCAACAATCAGAAAATGGGAAATCACTCTTCATCTTCATCGTCATCATCATTTGTAAACCACTTTGATCCTTCTGGCTCATGACTAGGTGAAATCCTAGTGCAACAGCCGGTAGATGCAAAAACTCCACCTGAAGAGAAACTGGCAAAGCCACTAGTGGAAGCAAAACTAATATTCGAGGAAAAACCAACAGGGCTACTGAAAGTGGCAAAGCCTATACTTGAAAAGAAACCAACAAAGCTACTGCTAATGGCGAAACCGGTACACTTGCTCTAGGCACAAAACCTTCACCAGAAGTGTTGCCAGTAAAATCACCAGTGAAAGCAAAAGTTCCACTCGCAAATATGCATCAAATTGATTCATGAATTTTTTTTTTTTTTTTAAAAAGAAGTCAATATAACAAATATTTTTAAAATAAAAATTCAATAATTGAAGGGCATAGTATGGAAATAGACAGCTATATGCTTCACACGTTCTGAACAAGTTGGACATAATCCTGAAGAAAAGCAACTGGAGAAAATAATTCAGTCAACACACAGTCTTAGCAATTATGGAAAAAGTTTTGCTGATATTGCAGGATTAAACATAGGCACTGACCTTACTACAGGAGAAACAATAATCTCTTTTGTATTCGATGTGTCGCTCCGCAAAATGCAAACATACGAGCACAATAGGTTGATATTACCATCTTTTCTTATGCAGTGCCACAAAATTTAGATTAAGTTTTGTTAGCAATGATAGCCACATTCCTTGGTGATAATACAGGATCAAAGATGGGCAACATGATAGCTTCTAATGAACTGCCTCGCTCCTGAAGGAACAATAATCTATCAAGCAGAAGAAGAGTCTCAAGAACAGGCCCAAAAGCAGCATGTAGAGACCAATATGATCCTATAAGCTCCTGTTTGTCATTGCATGAAAAACACCAACTAACATTATCAATAATGCAGCCCATTATATGCCATAAGTTTAAAATTTTCATAAAAAATGCAAAATTGTTGCAATGCAAACACCATAAGAGGGAGATAGAAGTAACATACAGCAAAAGGTTCAGCTTCCTTCCATATTTCATGAAAATCTATCTCCTGCAAAGGTCTGAGACCAAGGCGAGAAAGTCCAGACTGGCTAAATTTCTCGCATAGTAAATATTTGTCCGCAGACGCATTTTCTTCACATTTTATAATCACATTGCAAGACAAGGCATCTGTGCTGAATTCTGAGGCTGAGATGCCATCTGCATAACACACTTTGAGAGTTAACTGTTAGCAACCTTGAGTATTTTAAACATCCAGAGACAGATCTCTTTTTCATAAAAAAAAACCTAAATCAAGAAAATTGTAAATCCATGAGCAATAGAATTTGTAGAGTCAACAACTCAGAACCGAAATGAACAACAATGGCTAGGGGTGAGCATGGCTTAAGGTGGTTTGGGATCTAAGAATTTGTCCTATCCCAAATTTTCAGAGAACTAATTTTTGAAGAACTGATACTGTCCCAAATCATTGAGACAATTCGGTTCAATATCACATTTGAGGCTGTTCGTTCAGTTATTCGATTTTTTTGAGATGGTTCAATTCGATTAGATATAGTTCAAGTGTTCAGTACTTTTAGTTTTTAATCACCACTGAGTAGTCAAGATGGTTCTAGTTTGATCCAATCTCGACTCAATCCAACTCGATCCTCAATTTGATCATTATTAAAGAACCAGTACCATCCTAAATGTAAAAATTAGTCCAATTTGGTCCAGGATTTTACTATTCAATTAGGGGTTTCTTCGGTGCCATTGTGGTCCAAACCAGTTCGATTCGGGAATTTTCATGTCCTGCGTCCAACCTTAGCAGTAGCAACAATGTAGAATTGCATAAGTGAAGGCATGGCTGGCTTCTCAATTCAACACTGCATGAAAGGAGGTTCTTGAATTTGAATATGCTCCTCAATTACACATTTGTAAAACTTGGCCAGTTTCTTGAGCCAAGACCTAGATCACCAACTCCGTTGCCTACTATTTCCACCAGAGAGCTACTATCATCCACACGTTCTGTTAGTCTTTTGGGTGTTTTGTTTAAACAAAACTTTCTTTGTTTGATATAATTCATTGAGGTGTTGTATGCATTATTCAAATTTCTTTTGTTTTTGTTGGTTCTTATGCTTTCTGTATTTAATGGGAAACTGATGATTGTAGAGATTAATCTTGCTCTGTTCTGTTTTTTTCTGTTCGTAAAATAAAATTTGAAAACATTCAACATCATGTTGCCCAAATCTTCAAATTTGTAAACATTCAACATTATCAAGCTCCATTTTTTGTTTTAAAATTCAATTTTAAGATTCTCTTTTAAAAATTCATTGTTTTCTTTTTTAGCAAACCAATTTTTATGACATGGAAAAATTTTGATTGGCCGGTGGTGCTGTGTTACTGCCACATCAATACCTTGCTAATGATGTTAGACTAATATAACAACAATGCTACCATTGTTAACATCAGATATGAATTTTTCACCCAAAAAAGAAAGATCAAAATCTCAAACCAAATAGTTTTTTTTTTTTCACTTTTCCAATAGGCCAACTGAGAATTATTACAATGTGTTCAGCTTGTTACTAAAATCAACAAATTAAATTGATAAAGCATCAACTTTGGCTTGATTTATCTGTTGTGTTCCAATAAGGTTGGTCAGTTTAGCAAGGTTGATAAACAGTGCTAACTTGAATATGTCCAACATTATTGGTATTTATATAAGCCCTTCCAATTCAAACTTCACTAGTAAAGGCTTCATTTTGAAGAACATGTTGAATTAAATTTACTTATCTAAAAGGTTGATTTTTTAAATTTTCCTCTAAAGAAAAAGTCCAACATAATGAGAAAAAATGTGACATAAAACCTTAAGTAAATTTAAGATTAAAAATAAAAAGATAAGTGAAAAAATTATACAGCCAAAACATATTTAATCATATTAAAAAGGTCCAAAAAAGT
This sequence comes from Omphalea diandra, assembly GCA_949677035.1. Classification (NCBI taxonomy): domain Eukaryota; kingdom Viridiplantae; phylum Streptophyta; class Magnoliopsida; order Malpighiales; family Euphorbiaceae; genus Omphalea; species Omphalea diandra. The sequence goes on from CATIWR010189776.1 coordinate 4,931, forward strand.
GTCTTTGACATCAATTTGGTCATCTAAGGACTGAGAATTTGATGATCGTACATAATTGAAATAAAAAATGTGTAATCACCGCAACGATAAAAATTGAAATTCCTGACCATTATTTGGGTCAAAGTTTTGTCTCTGTTAATATTAATTACATGTCATTAACCTTTGTTTTGTCAAGAATTCAAAATTTTAATATGTATAGCTTGATGTTGGGCTAAGAAAACATTACAGCAAATGGCATTTGTTTTCCACTAGCCCTTTTGCTAAGGCAATTGAACAATGAATAGTCGCCTTGAAAGTTAACTACATCGTATTTGATGCACCATAGATGGTATAAACTAGTGAACAACTTTTTATCTTTTCCACTTATATCTGCTGTTAAATCATTGAGAATAAAAAGACCAATCATCAGGACAAAAAAATAAAGGAATTTATCTGATATCAAAGTGTGTGAAAATAGTTTATGTACAAATAAACTCCGAAAGACCTAGCAAGCAACACTACATCCTACTGGACAATAATAAATGTGAACTAAATTTAAGAGATTGCCACGATGTTTAGTTATTAGGAGAAGTTCTATAATTGAAGTCATTAGTCCAGAAAAAAATTCAATTGAAATTATTAGTCATCTCTGGTACACGAGTCATGCCTTACTTTGCAAGGGTTAGAGGAGGGACATCTAGGCTACTAAATTGAAAGCCTTTATTATAAATGGAACAGAAAATTAAGCTACCCATGTTATTCTCATTTTATATTGGTTAGTCTTTTTTAATTTATCAAACTTCCTTCTATCAAGAGGCCTGAAGAATAAATTTCAACCCTACAGAACATTCATGAATGCACTTGTTTACCTGTTTTAGATTTTGCAGGCTGTACAGAAAGGCAGACGTCTTCCCTTTTAGAAATGTCCTGGTTCAGCATTGGATGTTTGATTTCTCCATCATGTGGTGCCAAATGCAGAATCCTCCTTTGCTGCTTGCGATGCAAGGCCTTCCCTAGACGCCCAATTGAAGGACTTGTTTTTATGATTTCAGGAAAATATTTATAAAGAACCTAAAAGAAAACTGATGTTATCCACAATGAAAGAATATTGCATAATAATTCTAAATAAAAATCTTCTGTATCACCAAAAAAATAAAAATAAAAATCCTATGTGGAAAAGAACATTAAAAAGAAAAGAAAGAACTCATGGCATTCTGCTATTTGGTATTTCTAATTGGAGAAATATTAAAAATTATCAACTTAAATTGTTGCCTTGTTGAGACAAAATTTCCTTTTTCTCTTATTATATTCAAGCAATGGTTTTAAATAACAGCTTCAGAAGGTAGGGCAGTGTGCTAAAGCCTTCGAGGCCGTTACTAACATTTTTATTTTCAACTTTAGATTTATGTATTAACTATTATGATGCATATACTTTATAATCTGACAGTCCTTGCTTTTAGAAATGCCCAAATTTTCTGCCAAAACCAACCTTTCTTCCCATTTTCACCTTTCCACCAACAGCACTTCTTCTACATCCATTCCTCCCACTCCTACTTTTCTTCAAAAAAAAAAAAAAAAATACAAAGACCCTAATTATTGATGTCTATGAAGAATAAAATCAACTTAAATGCTAATCTTTGAGTCCTTATTGATGTCTATGAAGAGTAAAATCAACTTAAATGCTAATCTTTGAGCTCCTACATCTCAATTAAAAAAATATGAACAAGGAGAGGGCACAAGTGCTGATGAATTATCCAGTCCAAACAATGATAATGATAAAAATTATAGTAGCAGTTGCAGTAGTGGTGGTGGCAGCAATGGACATGATTTCCACAGTTAAGAGATACATGGTTTAGATACTTGAAGATCATAGTTTTGAATCAGGGACACGTGTAATAGAAAGGGGTTGCTGCTGGCATCATTTTTAAAAAAAAATTTGCAAAGCATACTAACATAATTTACTAAACTAATAATTATAGCCAACTAATGTGCATTAAAAGAAAACCTAATACAGACAATGCATCCATGGATTGTGTGCATTTAACAATTAACTTTTTTTCATCAACAATTACAATTGGGAGAGGGGATTCGAGTCCAAAACCCAAAGATCTCGATGACAGATACACTACTCTTGGTAAAATATCTTGATATTGATTTCCAGAGTTTGGTTCCCATATTTTCGTGCATACCGATATCATACGATGGACAGAAGTTGAATAAATAGCTGATTGGATCAAATGGATTCACTTGATTAGATAAGCAGGTTGCTCAACCATGGATTTGGAGAGTGATCGATTTGATGACCTTTTAAAGTCATTGGCTTTGTCTATATTCTGAATGACTACATACATAGTTCTTGATTGAAACTACCCTTAGTTTACCCATAAATCAAATCAAACCACCTCAACACATATTAGAAAGCCTCGAAGGTGTTTGTGTATATTCTCTTTTTCCTTGTTATATGCATCACCACCATCCACTTCCATTCCATGACCTTGAGGGGGATATTGTGTTGAATTCCTTGTCATTGAGGTTGATGAGTAGATCATTATTAGAACTACTAGCATCATAATAGGGTAACTTAAACTCAGTCACCCAATTATGGGCCAAATTATATTTTAGTAACAGGAGATTAATTTTCATAATTGAGGTCAATAATGTTTAATCAGCTAACTCCCATCAAATTCTAGCGTAAAACTCACCAAAATTTATCATTTTCTTCATCACCGAACAAGAATTTTCCAAATAATTTTGTCTCCTACTTAAGAAAACTGTCAAATCTCTGTAACTTCGGCAAATAATTAGCCAAAATTGACTAATTTGACTTGATTAACTAATGACCCCAATGATGAAAATACTTCTTTCATGATTTGAAATAAAATTTCAGTCATAGTTTGTGATGATCAATCAAAATAACTCCATCATAATTATACAACACATGTTCAAGGTAAGTTGAACCAACACCCCAACTTATGTTGGAATCACCTCCAGCACCAATATCGCCACTGCCACCATCATCATAATTATCATCATCTTCATCATTATTATTGTTTGGACTAGATAAACTAACACCAAAGGTGCCCGTTCCTTGGTCACAATTTTCAGATTGACATGCAGGAACTCTAAGATCTAAATTGATTTTCTTTTGACCTAATAATTCAAAAAAAAAAAAAAGCTTAATGCCTTAAAAAATCCAAAAATTTGGCTGATACTTTTAAACGATATGTCATTTCCAAATTTAATTTTCAAATTTAGCCATTTAACCAAAATTGGCATAAAAAAAATACTCTCTTTCTCTCTCTCTCTCTCTCTCATCACAAAATAATTTTTTTTTATGCGAAATCAGAAAATATATATTTTTTAATTTAATTTTGACAAATTTTGGTCAAATGACTAAAATTGAAACTTCAATTTGAAAATGCAACACAAATACAACGTTTAAAAGTATTGCTAAAGTTGCAAATTGAAGCAAAGTTTTGATTCATGTCATTAGGCCTAAAAAAAAATATTTAAAATTCATAGCAATTCTGTAAGCTAAGTTGAACCAACACCTCCACTTACGTGGAAACCACCTCCCCAACCATTATCATTATTGTGACCACCATCACAATAATCACCATCTTCATCATCAATATTTGTTTGGACTGGATAATCCAACACCACATGAGACAATGGCAGAGCCAAGATTTAGTGTCAGTGAGGTCAAAAAAATACATATATATTCAAACATATATTTATAGTAGAACTTGCTATCAACTTTCAGTAGAATATAACAATATGCCTATAAAAAATTATTAATATATTTATATTGTTTAAAAAGATAATAACATAGACAAAAGAAAAAATTCCCAAAAAAATCACAATATTGGATGCCATTTTAAATATATCTTAATTTTGTTTCTTGTCAATAAAATATATAAATTTTACTTTTGCATTCAAATCCATCCTCCATCCAGATTTCAAATCACTCAGCTTTTTTTTAATTGGCCTAATCATATCCAAAATTAATTTTTTATTTTAATTAGAACAATACTTCTATTTGTAGGCTATTTAAATCTATTTTTTTAAACAACATAAAAATTGACTCCCTTATTTTTATGTTTATAAAATAATTTATAATTTCTAAAATAGTAAAATCAATTTTCAAAAATCTCAAAAAACTTGAGAAAAATTGAAATCAATTAAATTTTCTAGTTCAAAAATAATTTTCTAGTTCAAAAAATTCCGCTTTTCCTCAACTCAAACAATACAAAATTTAAAACTAAGTATCTAGTTAATCTCAATAATTAATTTCAAGAACACAAATTTTTAGAAGTAATTTAGGTCTAGCAAAGATGCAATTCATTTGAAATCTATTTGGGTCTATTTTTTTTGTCAAACACCAAAGAAAATGTTTTCTCATATTTTTGTGTTGATAAAAATAATTTATAATTTATAGACTAAAAAATTTGATTGATTTCAATTTTTTCTCAAGTTCCTCGAAAATTTTTAAAATTAAATTTTATTATTTCAGAATTATAAATTATTACAAAAAATCAATTTTTTATATTGTTTGGCAAAAAAAAAAAAAAACAACTAGACTTCAATAGCCTATTATTCTCATTGGCACCAAAAGTTAATTTTGGATTTGATTAGACCAATTATAAAAGTTGAAGAACTTAGAATCTGGCTAAAGGATAGATTTGAATGGAAAAGTAAAGTTTATGCATTATATTGATAAGAAACAAAATTGGGGATATTTTTGAAAATTGCGCTAAAATTTGAGATTATTTTTGGTAATTTCTAAACAAAATGCAACTTCCTTTGATATACCATACTCCAACCAATTATCATATTCATTTTGCCAATTAGGATTAAAATGACACATTGCACCCCTCAACCTTTTATTGTTTAAAAGTAAAGTTGCATGGTAAACAAGATCTTTTTTGCAAATATGTTTTTTTTTTTTTTTTTTTTTTTACTTTATCTTGATCATGAGGATGAGATTCTAAAATTTTAACTTTCAATCCAATGTATGAAGGAAGATTGTCCAAATCAATCTCAACATGAGCTTGTTTGGAACTTGTTTCTATAGTTTCAAGTTGACTACTTCTTTAATCTCTAGATTCTTGCTCAATAGGTTGAACAAATGGTGATTTTTTTCTGATCATAAATCTATCCGTAATTCTTAAAAATAAATATTTTATTAAATTTAATTTTTAGTGAATTAAAAAAGAGAATAATATTTTTACAATTATAAACAAATATCTATGTGCAATGTCCATCATATAATAATTCAAAAAATATAAAAGATACAATAATATGTTTCTATAAATAAATAAATCTACATAAGCAGGCTAATTATATATTAATTTAAAAAATATAAGAATAATCAATATAATATTACAAAATATTTTGTGTAACTAAATACTATAAAATAATTAAATAAAAAATATTTTATTGTTTCCTTAAAATAATTTGACTCTTCACCTCCTTTATTTGTGTTGTAAAATCAAGAAGAATGAAAATATAAAAAGGTGAAAAAGATGTATATTCACATACATAAAACATCTTCACACAAATAAAAATACAAGGCAAAATCAAACATAAGCAAAAGAAATATATCAAATCCACTCACATTCTAAGGAATTGACAGTAAAGCCATGCCAATTACAATGATCTAAAATAAATTAGCATACCATTTGAAATGCGGCACGAAAAGCATGAAGATCAAAATTTTGAACACCAACATCTTTGTCTATTCTCCTCCATCTCTTTGCACTCTAAACACAATACAGATCACTAAATGCTCTAAATAAAGGTACAGTCAAATCAAACTATACGTAATTATTTAAGGCAGAATTCATCCTCAGCCCCTTGAACTTTTTGTCTCTCCAATCCTTCAATTTTAGAATGTAATTTTTAAACCTCTCAACTATTTGCATTTGTGTGAATCTTTTTTTGACAGACTAACAGAAATCTAGGTACATTTCATTCATGGCCTCTGAACTTATCATTAAATAATAGCAAAGTACCTAAAAAGATTTAATCATATCCAAAACCTAACTTTGGGTTCTAATTAGAACTTCTGTTTTTTACCAAAATTTGCTCTATTCTCATTATAAAAATATAATAATATCATTTTTTGTTACTATATAATTGGAAATTGCCTTTACAAGCATAGTTTGTTCTCCATCTTTAATAATGAAGAATTCTCAATAGAATTGAGAAACTATTTTCAAAAGGAAAAATGTATAATTATAAAATTAAGAACTTGTTTTGCTTAATGATCTAATTATTGCATATTAATACACATCTTCCTTTTATATTTCTAAATATGCATAAGTACAAGGAATGTAGCAAAGAAAGAAGAGAGAAAGTTTTGGTGGTTTCGTTTTAGAAATGCAAAAGGGAATAAGTGTAGTAATATGCAATAATTAGATTATTAAACAAAACAAGCTTCTAATGTTATGATTTTATGTTTTTCCTTCTAAAAGTAGGATTTCCAATTCCATTTGAAATTTTCTATTATTAAAGATTGAGAATAAACTGTCTATAAATGGAATTTTCAATATAGATTATTTTTATTATATAAAAATTAAAAAAAAAACTAATATTCTTATATTTTATAATGATATTAGAGTGAATTGAGCTAGAAAAATAAAAGTTATGTCCTAATTAGAATCAAAAGTTAGTTTTGGATCTGATTGGATCTTTTTAGGTACTTTACTATTGCTTAGTGATAAATTTAAAGGCAATGGATAAAGTTTAGCCTGATTTTCATTAACATTTTTAACGGATCCATAAAAAAAAGGGAGGCATTCATGCAACTGCAAATAGTTGAAGGGTGTAAATGTTATATTATGAAGTTAAAAAGTTTCGTGGCGTCAAGATAGGTTTCTCCATTATTTTATAGGCCACTTTATCGCTACTTTTGCAAATAGATATTCTTTACTCCACAAAAAACTATCATTTACGAATATGAAGAAAATATTAAATACAAGGTGACTAATCAATCAATATACATAAGCTACTCGGTACTAGGTTCATTGCATGTCGACAAGTTATACCCTAAACAAAAGCTTCCTAACCACCCATATATCTTGGCTCTTTGCAACCTATTGATGGATCCTGTACTATCCATGGTTCAACTCCATCACAAACCACTCACTGTTTTCAATAACTAATGATGCATTAGTCAAGGTTTAAGAGACAAGATAACCTCGTAAATTGATACTGGGTTAAGCTACAAGATTCAAGCTTACACTTCTTATCAATGACAGTAACAGAAAATGCAAACAATACAAATCAATTTGCAAGTATAGATGTTAAAGAGTCTCTATGCTAGACATTGACTTGGTGGATTAGAGTATCTCCTTCACAAAATTGTTACTTTACTCCTGGATGATACTATGCAAAAAATTCATATTGATTTGTCAAATCATATTTATGGAATTACGCATCCTGAAAAACAAATAATGACTTGCAGTTTTAGCTATCTAGGACCTATTACTAGCATTTTCCATCCAATTTAAAACAAGTAATAACTTTTAAGCTAAAATTATTGTTGCACTTAATGACTTTTTATATTCTTTTATTTGATATATATATATATATATATATATATATATATATATATATATATATATATATATTTAAGGTATAACTTTATAACTGCCTTTAAACCTAATGCGTACAAGTTGATGTTAAATTGCTAATTTGAGTATAAACAATCTGCAGGGGTGTTGCACCGTATGTTAGTCAAGCACTTACCTACCAAGACCCAATTGCACCATAATACACTTCATGACATTATACATTTAGCCCACATAGCAACACTCGATACAACACCCTCCACAGTTTGTCCATAGTTGTTTTGGTGCTATCAATTAGCCAACAAACAAACAAAAACCTAATGATAATATCAGATTCCCATTATATAGTGCAACAAAAAAAAAAAGTAAAATATATATGCACCTGACATGCTAGATCACGTGAATTCTTCCCCAGTGATATGCCAGCAGATTTAACACCAAAACTCATTGGAAAGCCACAATGAGACTCAGCAGTATTCTTCTGATAACAAGTTGTAGCAGCACCCGATAGTAACAACTGCTTTGACTTCTTTGCACTCCCAAAATGTCCTTGATCCAATACACATAGGAATTACAACAAATTTACATAAACCTGAAAATATGCAAAGGCTTATTCACAACCTAAAGTAGCATAAGTTAAACAAAACCAATATTCCTATATGATTAGGGATATGAAAATAATGATTCAAGACCCACTGCATGTTCCGAGGCTTTTCACATTCTTTTCACCAGATATTTCAGTACAATCAAACTAAGAACAGAGGCAAGCACCATCAGCTTGGAAGCAAGAGTTACTGTGGATATTGATTCAATAACTTCAATGCATCCACCTAAATTTTGGCTTCATTTCAGATGCATTGTATATAAATTTGTAAGATGTGAACAAAAAGAACTAAAAACTACAATTTAGCTTCTGATTGTTTCGCGGAAAATAACTTATTTATAGAAAATATTTTTCAACAAAAATATTTTCTGAGCAACATATTTTCTAGTTTTTGAAATACATTACAAAAATATTAATTTTCTTTTGATTTACAAGACTATAACGGAATTTAGACCATAAACTCTTTATATTTATACTATTTATTTTTTAATATAAGAAAAATATATTAAAAATAAAAAATTTTATGGGTTCCACAGATTGTCAGTGATCACCATCAACCTGCAACGACCGATGATGAGAGTTGGTAGTCAAGGCTGATTGGTGATAATAAATACATATGTTTGTATGATTTATTTTTCATTATGATGAGTTTCTCAAAATCTAAAAAATGACTTCCTCTTTTGAAAAGAGAAAGTTAATTTTAGTTTTCCATTGACCAAGAAAATATTTTTCGAAGCGCACCAAAGATCAGAAATGCAGATAATACTTTATTTTTCCAAAAATATTTCCCGCCAAATAAACAGAGCCTTAATATGTCTCTAGTCACATTTCCACCTTAATGCATAAATTACTCCATACTCTCTCTGGAAAAGACAATTTTCAACAATCTTTGCACATGACTCATAAATATAAAGAAACATATTGTCTCCAATTAGCCAAAATAGCATAACACTTTCTATACTTTCACATAGAATTGGCTGAGTGGGGACATATCTATAGGTTTGAGGTTTGCCTAAATGGAAAAGATGAATTTCAAAGTGCATAATGGTACTCACTTCAGCATTGTTACAGAAAGATCACCACAAGCATGTAATCCGGCAAGTACCAACTGAGTGTTATTTTCTGCAACTTGTCTAATCAGTTCTGGCTGCTCGACATCATCATGTAATGACATGTTACTCAAGGCTTTCAACATGCCAATGAACATAACACGGCACGTAATTGTCCTAGGCACTTTAGGAACCTTGTTTCCTGAACTAATAAAGAAAAGGTGAAAAAACACTGTTAACAAATGCAGGGTTGACAAAAGCATGCCTCAACTCTTATAGTGAAAATTTATAACCCACCAGAGTTATTGCAAATAACAGACGCGAGAGTATAATGGAATGTGCTACAATGCAAGAAGGCAGCAACAAGCGCTTAAAAAACAAACAATGCAACATATGAATAGCTATCTTTGTGGTTGAAAAAAGCATGCCCCAACTATTATAGTGAAAATCTATAATACCAACCGGAGTTAGTGCATAAAACTGACGAGAGAGTAAAATAAAATGTATCACAATGCAAGAAGGCAGCCCCAAGCACTAAACAAACAAAGAAAGCAAGTTCATATGAATAACTACCTTTGTGATGTCAGTGAATGGAAAATAGATTTATGGGATATTTTTATCTCATTCTTGATTATGAAATTCAGATTTTTTTTTTTTTTGCGGAATTTCTATTTTGGAAGTTTAAGGTTCAGTGTTATTTAGGATTTTTACTATATGTAGAAAAATTTAGGAAGTTGAAATTTAGAATGTTGTTTGCTTCTAACCCTACTTAGCATTGATTTAAAATGCCACAGTTCGGAATTTGTAATCCTAGTAGGAGTAGGTTTAATTATTAAATCTCTATAATACCTACATAAATTTCTTAGTTTCTGAGTTTCTTGACATTAGAATTTTAAGTATTTAATTTGGAAATGGCTGCTCCCCCTCTTTCTATTACTTATCTTTCTACCTCTACATTGCTGCCACTGCCTCTGCTGCTACAGTACCTTGGTACTGTTTCTTTTCCATCTTCACAAGCTCTAATTCAATTTTCAACCTCTAATTTCCTTTTGTTCATCAAATGTGAACCCTAATCGCAACAGCACTTTGAGCATTGGCCACCACGAAAACATTGGCACATGGGGATTTCATTCCTCAATCTATCCAACATCACCTTACAGACCCTAAAACCAACCAAACTATCAACTAGTTTCATGATAAAAAAGATCAAAGGTTTGGCACAATGAGATGACAAAACAAAATTGTCTTCATTTTTATTCAAAAATTGTCACTTTTTCAAATATATTACTGTGTAATAGTGCAAATGTGGCATCTAACTTAAAGTTTTAAAGGGAAAAAATTACTAAATAAGCAATCCCTTTCTCTAACTGACAGGAGTGTTCCCAAAGGACAGAATTTTGTAGATTTTATTGATAAAAAAGAAAGTGAGATAGAATAGCAGAAAGCACGAAACAATAAGAATTTTGTGGTAAAATTTTCAAACAAATATCTTTTGATATTAGTCATTATTACCTACAAAACTTGAGTTATATTTTAAAAAGTTCAAAATTATTAAAAAAACTGACAAAATTTTGTCAGTCCAAGCAAATTGCTCATACATTATAATTGTAGATCAAACAATTTAGTGGTAAAAAAATAACAGATAAAGAAAAGTATTTTTTATGAAAAATTTTCTTTTGGAAACCCCTAAAATTGAAAATGAGTCAAACACTAAAACTTCACGGTCAAAGTTGTTTACAATGAGGAAGGCAAGATAAACAAGGTGAGAGTCTTTGGGTGAACTTTCAGCATTTGGGTTAGGTTGCTATAAGTGGGAGAAGAAAAACATTAGCAAGACTGCCAACAAGCACAGTAGGAATAATGGCCATTACAGCCATTACCCTTCAAGTGAAGCAAGCATCATGTCTATTGCAAATGATTAAAACACTATGATATTAAAATCACAGACAACATTTGAGCAAAAATGTATTAGCCCCCCAACATCCCCATAGAATAAAAGCCTGATACATCAGGTGATATTTGAAACTCTACGAAAAATGTCTAGGCTGACGAGCAATGCAAGATGTTAAAAAACAAGAATTGTCATGTCATTAACACGAATTTTATCAGTTTATATTGGGTTATATCAACTTAATTGAACTGTATCAGTTAAGTGTTAATTGTGAAATTTAAAAGCACGAAAAGTAACTTAAATTCAAGATCTAAGATACATTTAACTAAATACACACATGTTAAGACTACGTAAAATAAAGTATGATTCGTACTCATAATTGATAATAGTAATAACAATGTCTTAGCGCAAACAACTATGTTTAAACTGACTACTAAATCTACATCACACAAAAAGAAAATATAGAATCACTAAATTTAGAAATTTTAAATCCAAAAAAAATTATATATAAGTGGGCTAGGTTTTCTAAAATTTTTAAAGTGAACCTTCCCCCCTCCTCCCAAGGGAATGAGATTCTCATCACATGGGAATCAAGTCAAACCATTACTATTTCATCAACCTAATGAATATTTGTTGTGGTATGTAATATATTAAAAATTATACACGTAAAAAATAATAACAACAATAAAATTAAATATTATAATAATATGTTAAATATTAAATAATAAAATAATAAAAAATAAACTTAAACATTAGGAAAATATAATATGTTAAATTATTTTTTGTTTATCATTGATAGACTGCAATGAGTAAATGAAAATTAAATTTTAAAAGATAAATATTGATGTGGCATATATAATATTAAAATTAAATATATGAAATGTAATTAATAAATTCAAATAATAAAATTAAATTAATGTTAAGAGTAATATAATAATAAAATTAAATGTTACAAATAATATTATAATAATAACTTGTAAACTTTTGGGCATTGATAGCTCACCATGTGGAACTTATGAGTAAAAATTAATAGAACAATACATTTTAATCAAATAAAACTATTATTAAATAATAAGTCTTTCTAGGAAAAACAGAATTTTAAGAAAATAAAATATAGAATCAAATAAATTCAATTATATAAAATTGCTAAAAAAACAATTTATAAAAAATATGAGATAATAATAAAATAATTTTAGAACATTGAGATAATTAAAATTCAAATGATTTTATCATCATAACAATATAGAGTATTCATTAAAAATTGATCATTGATATGCATGTGTTACTTTATTTTAAAATTTTATTGTGTAGCACACACAATAATGACCTTAAACCCAATGCATGCCCTAAATTTTAAAAGAAAATGTATCATAAGTGACACGATAATGACCCTAAAACCAACCAAAATATCTAGTTTCACGATCAAAAGATTAATTTTTCATGATAAGCTTATTATTTTGGGTGAAGCAGTCAAATCCTACAGGTCTCCTGGCGAACATTCTTTAGCATTTTCACATGTTTAAAGAATCATAATACCACTAAAATCCAAGAGTTCTGCATAAGAAATTTATAATAAACATTATTGACATACAGTTTCCAGCAACCTCTTTAATGATGGCTGAACAACTCAGCAAGGTCAACATATACACATTTGTCTTGGTTTCCAAAAGGTATCATGCAACATACACTCATTTGTCTTGGTTTCCAAAAGGTATCATACAACATACACTCATTTGTCTTGGTTTCCAAAAGGTACCATACACTTTCTTACGCAGAAGAATAATTAAATACACAAATGAAACAAAATAACATTAAATTTCATACTCAATTTTACGTGTTTGAGCTGCATAGTGCTTCTTTATCCGTCCTGCACGAGTCTCTGTTACCTTCCCATGAAGAGAACAAGCATCAACGGCAACTACTGAATGATGGTATTGGAAGGAAAGAACTTGTGCAAGATAACCCTGAAAGCTTAACTAAATCAGAGATGTAATCACAAATACAGAATTTGGAGTCTGAAGTAAAAAACCTTCCTCGCATAAATGCCGCCACAGAAATATAAATCCATTTAATTTCAAATCACAAGATAAACACAGATAATTCACTTGTAGACTGTAGTACCACATAAGACTGCTCTACAATTATTTAAGTTACTGCCATAATTTGTTTATACTTAGTGATTAAACATTCTTCCTCACTATTTCTATTTATTTCCTTTTATCTTACTGCTGTTCAATATCCATTCAATTGAAGGAAGTTATCCCTTATCAGTTTTCTTTTTCTTAGTAGTTTCTTTACAAAGCTTTGAGAAGCTGAGAATTCCTATGTTAAAAAGAGGGCAAAAAGATAAGAAAAGCAAAGAATATATGTGTCCACTAAAATATTCAGCTCAAGAGTGAATGGCTTGGTATTCAATCATGAATTCAACATGACATAATTATAGATGAGGCTATCCCACTATCCGCTAGATAGAGGGCAGAAGATAAAGATGAAATGAAAAAGAGGAACACCTGGACAGCTCCAACATCAACAATTGTTTGAGCCCTCACGCTGTTTGCAATAGAACTAACAACAGCAGAAAGAACTTCTACCTGCTCAGAGCAAATCGTTTCCCTAACTAAACTGATAAAGGAAATAAGAAACTGTTTTTCAAAATATTATGCATAAAAATCAATTTTCAAAAACCTACTTCATGTTTTTTTCTTCAAATTCATTCCTTGTGCAAGAACACTATTAATCGCCGTGCTGGTCAGTCCAGGAAACGCCTGCAACAAATTTATTACAAAAAAGAAAAATCATAAAACAGAGAAGTTTGCAGGTTTAAAGCGCATTAGGAAGAGCATCAGATAAACGATTAAAAGCTTTTTTTAAAAAATAAAAGATAAAAATACCTTATCCAAGTCTCCTTGCCCTCGAGGAAATGCGAGAGACCTCAAAGTCGTACCAAATTCCTTCAGAGAAGCAGGCCAGTGATCCTAAACAAGTGAATCGATAAAATTAAGGGTTAATAAATAGGCAATGGAGAAGAAGAAAGGATTTAATTAGGATTACCTGAACAACACCAGAGGGAAGGAAGAGAACAGGTTCATGGCGTAGGCAATGAATCCATTATGGATCAACGGATTCCCATAGTCTGTCGTTGAAGAAATTGACAACGTTGGCATTTATGATGGAAGTGTAAGGTTTGATGAATTTGATAATTGCGTTGATCCATTCTAGGGTTTCACGTGCGCTCTCACAACTGTATTTCCTTCTATTCTGCATCGTTCACTGAGACTTGATCCTGTCAGACTTGGACGTGGCATTTCATAACTCCCAAAATGTGCATGGACTGCCAGGCTTATAATCTGTAAACGTTGTTACTAACAAATCCGTACTATGTTTTTCAATTCCAGTCAGAAATTCATTGTGCATCAATAAAATATTTTAATTTTTGTTTGTATATGATTTTGGGTAATTTTTTAGCAAGATTTTTAAGGGATATGTCTAAAGCTTAAATATTATATTGGAGATCACAACCATAATTTGTGGATCAGATGAGAATTAGTTGTGGGCCAACAACGTATTTGGCTTATTAAAAATAGCAATAACTTCGCATCAGGCATGCAGATCAACAACTTACACGATATTATTGTAACTTAATCAGAGATTTCGAATGAGAGTATTTGAATACACAACTTGTGAAGAAAGTTTAATCTTATAGTTAAAAAGGTATAAGAATATCAAATAGGATAAACAAAGAAAAAATAGCTACAACTTCACTATGAAATAATTAGAAGTTCAATTTTTTTAGAGTTTATGAGAGATCAAAATCTAAATTTTACTAGATAAGTAACTTGTACTAAGTCAAGAAATAGACATTTGCATTATATATTGGATCATTATATACACTTGAATTGGAGCTTTTTTAATTAGGTGGTCGAATTGATATAGGTGTGTTGGATTATGAGAAATAAAAATTTTTATGAACTTTACAAATTATGTGGTATTCAATAATAGTATTCAATAATAATTTTTGAAGACTTTTAAAGGTCAAGAAATTTTCAATAAAATTTTTTAAAAACTTTAAAAAAATCTATAAAAATTAAGTGATATTTAATTATAATTTTTATAAAATCTATAAAAGTGTCATTCAAAAAATAATAATAAACTTTTGTAGACTTTTGATAATTTTTTAGATAATAGTATAAATAGAATATCTAGATTTTAAAAATAAAATTTTTGAAAGTCATTCATAAATTTATAAATTCTATAAAAATCATTAAAAATCTAAAAAAAAATCATCCACTTGAAAAGTCTATAAAAATATTAATTGAATACACCCTTAAGTTTCTAATGTTTAAATTTATTTGTCTTTCAAAAGTTAAAACAATGAAAATATCATTCAATTGTCACATTATACTACTTTTTCTAATTGAATATATCCAAACATGTCCTTTGTATTGCAAAAAATAAATCTTGGTCCAAAACCAACCAAGCTGAGAAATTATTTCCGAGAAAACAATGGGACCATTGAGTATGCCAATGGAGGCAAGAAGTAAGTTTGAAGATATGATGAAGTTTCTAGAGTAGTTACTCGACACAGCAATCTTAAGAGAGGAGAAACTCCACGTTCGACCATTGAGTAATCAAGGCTGATAAAATCATTGGTAAAGGACAAAATTCAAAGGCCAAGAATACCAAAGATGGATCTAGTATCATTATCGAAGACAGTGATAGATTGACAAACGACCAAAACCAAACAGGCGATATGATTATGAAAAATCAAGGAATCAAGAATATAATATTTGATTAATAGTGGCAATCCAAAACTGTAGGGATGATAACTTTATAGTGAAATTCCTCACCCAGAATATAAATAACATCAACTATATAGTTTCTTTTAAGTTAGATACACTATATTAGAAATTATGTAATTGAATTTTTAACTATGATATATCTAACATGGAGAATTATATTAACTTTAAAATTATTTACTTTTTCTTTTAGTATTTTATTTAATTTTTTTAATATATAGCTTTTTTAATATATAATATATATTGTTTTAGTTATAGTTTATTGTGATTATAAATTAATAAAAATTTAATTTATATTTTAATTTATACAAGTATTTTATAAATATTTTGGAGATTATTTAAATAATAGATAGTCATGAATTATCTAAAATTTTATATAAATCTATAATCTATTAATTATGAGAAAAAATATAATATTATTTTATCTATACGCTATCTCTTTTTTTTAACATGTGATTAGTCTTAATAAAAAGATAAAAAAAATTTAAACTAAAAATCTTATTAAAAAGAATTCATGCTCATGATCCCTAGCGAAGTGCCTAAATTAGCATCCCTGCTAGCAAGCACCATTTGAGCTAAAGGGCCTAAATTAGCATATAGCCAGCCGGTTTACCCTTAAACCAGGTCCAACAAAATGTGTACAGCGCGTCCCCTTTAAGCAGCCCAAAATATTTAGGACGATAATAAATGTGGTTGCCGCTGGTTAGGTAGCTACCTAGCCGTCTCACCACAACCACACATATTCTGTTTGACGCTACAACGTGTAGCTATATCTCCCAGGATTGTTGATTTTGATTCTCCAAATCTAAAGCCTTATCTTCACGCACAGCTTCTTGGATTTTCCACCAATCACTCCCTATTCTGATATCGTCAACACCCTCTTTCATAAAACAGTGCTCCATCTGTTCCTTATATTCCCATCTGTTTTTCTTCTCCTCTTTTCTTTTCCTTCCTTTCATTTCTCCTTAGTCTTTTCTCTTCATGATCAGACTTTGTCTTCTTTTCAACTTTGGATTCCTGTTCAAGATTCAACCTTGAAGATTTTCTTTCATCAAGAATTCTATTTCTTATTATTTGGCTTAGTGGTTTGTGTGGTTCTTGAAAGGTTTTTATGTTAATGTTCATTATCCTAGAGGAAAATCACTAGAGTAGGTGAAGAAACGAAGTGCGTATCTGCTAAAAGCAGCAAAAACTGATCGTGAAGCAGGAATTGAGGTGAAGCAAAGATCTTTCCTTTAAGGAAGATGAAAATTCAGTGCGATGTGTGCGAGAGAGCTCCAGCTACAGTGATTTGTTGTGCAGATGAGGCTGCTCTTTGTGCTAAATGTGACATAGAAGTGCATGCAGCAAATAAGCTTGCAAGCAAGCACCAGAGGCTTCTCCTACAATGCCTCTCTAACAAGTTGCCTCCTTGTGACATATGCCAAGTAAGTTAATTTCTAACCCTTCTATCTCAGTTTTTATTTACTTTATTTGTTCTTTGCCCTTATTCACGTCATTTGTGGATTATGTCTGTGATTTGTTCGGTTGCCTGTTTGTTCAATTGATTTGGTGTTGGAATTAGGATAATTATTTTAGAATATATGTGACGTATAGTGTATGCTGTTTGGTTTTGAAGAAGACTTGGTGAGGAAAAACACAAGGGTTTGGGGAACTATGAGAAGGAGAGATCACATCCAAGGCCTAATGAAATGTTTAACATAGCCATTAAGTTACTATCTTGTCTTTCATTGAAGTGTAAATATTAACATAGTGTTTGCAAATCTTAGAAACGAGAGTTCAGTTGAATTGACTAATATTTAGCCAATTATTTGGAAACTAAACACGTGATAGAATTCGATTCTTTCAAATTTAAAAATAAATCATTTTAAAAAATTAAAATCATTCCAAAAGTGGGATGATGTTACAAGAACTCATTTTATTTATGAGGCTCAGAATTAAAAACCAAAAATACCTTACATAAACTTAAATATACTTTATAAATAAGTGTAAACTAGAGAAGTGAACATAGTATTATTTTCATATGTATTCCACACAGGAATTCTATTACAAAACCATTTGAATTCAATTGTATCAATAGATTTGAATTAGTTCTTGTGAACAAATTATTCGAAACAGGCAAAAGATGGAGGGGTTGGGAGGGGGGAGGGGTAAGCAGGTGGGGGGGTGCGGCTGTGATGGCAAATGACTTGTTTCCTTCTATCATTAAAGTCTAGAAAGGAAATTAAGTACATAAGAAAACATTTATGGGTAACGGCTGAGAATTTGTGCACTTCAAAAATTTCATGGGGTCAATGGCTCATGCCTGTGGCAAGGTAGAAGCCTTTATATAATAGGCATCATTTTGGCAGTAGTAGCACTTGTTATATAAGGTGATAGAAGTATTATTGTGGTCTACTCATTAATAACTATGCACAGCAGCAAAATGCATAGCATTGCCTATGGACACCTACGTAAGCATTATGAATTCACATATTAGATGAAGGAGAATTGGAAGAAGGGCGAGAGAGGAAGGCATATCGCTGATTGTTTCTTTTCTCTCTGATTTGATGTGCAGGAAAAGGCAGCTTTTATTTTCTGTGTCGAGGACAGAGCCCTTTTTTGCCAGGACTGCGATGAACCGATCCATTCAGCTGGTAGCCTCTCTGCAAATCACCAGCGATTTCTGGCAACTGGAATCAGAGTTGCATTGGGTTCTAGTTGCACCAAAGACACTAAGAATAGTTGTTTAGAGCCACCCAATCAGAGTGCTCAACTGACTTCCATCAAATTGCCTGTACAGCAAGAATCTACTTTCAGCTCTCCATGGGCAGTTGATGACTTGATTGGAATCTCAGATTTTGCATCATCTATAGACAAGGTAACAAATTTGATTTATGTATTCCATATTCCATACCATTACACAACATTCACAATCCTATTTAATTATCTTTACAAAGACTGAGCATCTTAGAGAAACTCTAAATGTTCCTATTTTCCTACCAAGAAAAGCAAGAACATTTTGGGTTTAGCCTCGACATTATTTATTTTTTGAGACATGGGATCTATAGATCATGACCAATTCTATTTCCTAGTTAATACTGTTGGAATGATATAGAAAACTTAATTTAGCCAGGAGGAATGTCCTGGCCAATTTGTTTTCATAAACTTTAAATCTGACAACTTTGGAATGGATAGGTTCATTTTGAAAAAAAATCACGCATGGGATTCAACATCGACTGAAATTAAAATCACGCATGGGATTCAACATTGACTGAAATTATCTTATCAATAATTCTTAATAGAAAAAATTGTTTCTAAATTAGTGAAATTGTACACAATAATGTTCGGTTGGATTGGATCTCTTTTGTGAAATTCACTGTAATTTTGTGAATATGGTCCTAAAGTCATTAGTTTAAGGGTTTACACTAGTGTTTGCCCCAAAATTACTCACTAAATGTGTGTGCCTCAAAAACATGGATTAATCTAGTACTTGATTCTTAGTGTACTTTTTCATCTCTAAAAATTACCTTGTAGAGTTGACTCAACTTTGCCTGAGTTGATAGCATCATGTAGAAAAATTGTATTAATCATATCAAAAACATAAATTAAATTGAAAAGCAATATCTAATTAAAGAATTATTAGGATAGAAGAAATTTGGCAAGGATTGTTTATAATTCTCCAAAATATTCTCAGCTGCACTTTGTTTTTGATCCATTTCAACATTTTGACTGCTCATAGTGATTAGCCTACCAGTTTTTCCTTTCCCTATAATTGGAAGGACAACATTAAAGCTCAAAACTATTTCACTATCATCTTTCAAATTTTTGTCCTGTTCTATAACATTTTCATTTCTTCTCTTAGCAGAAAGAGCAACTTGAATTTGGAGAATTTCAGTGGTTAGCTAACATGGAACTTTTTGGTGAGCAACTGCCTCAAGAGGCATTAACAGCAGCTGAAGTTCCTCAACTAACAGTGTCACCATCAATTGGTGTTACCTCATGCAGATCCACTAAGTTGAGCATGCCTAATAAGAAGCCTAGGATTGAGATTTCTGATGATGACGATGAGTATTTCACTGTTCCTGATCTTGGCTGAATTGAGCCACTGACTCTGTGGCTATGGTTTTATGTTTGTTTGTAGCTATGTTATAATGTTTGCATGCTATCCTAAGTACATATGATGCATGTTTATATGTATGTATGTATTTATAATACATTCAAGAGAAACATAGATGTAGATAAGAGATTTCTTCTTTTTTTTTTTTTTTTTTGCTATTTGTTCTACGCTGTCATATCTTGGGTCACCAGTATCTCAGCACTTTAGGGTGTGACATTCAAACTATCCATTATGATAGTACTAATTATGATGTTATATCAGTGTTTTTATATCTCAATATTCTTGAGTATTCGGCGACTATAGATTGTTCATTAGTTACGGTTATTGGCTTGATTTTGGAATGATAAAAGAAGTTACAATAAGCTTTACTTCTATTTTGGCATTAAAATCGATGTTGTGAGGCTTACTACAGTAGTTGGCTCGGGTGATTGGAGTCCAGTGAAGGTGATTGGTTCAAGTGATTTTGGTTAAGCTCTTGCAAAATAATGAAGATGAAAGGGTATCCGACTAGTTGCAGGAAACCTATTTTGATATTTAAGTAAGTAATATGCTAGACAGAGTGAATGTAATGAATGAAGGATACTAGGTGAGTCTCTTTATATAATGTTTAAGGAGGGTGTGTTTCTTAGTTGGAGTAAGACTTGATATCTTCATGGTTAGTAGTTATTTCCTGATGAAGATTATCTTTTTCATGAGATGTAATTTTATGATAAGAGATAATATTCATATTTAGGTTGTGAATTAATCATTCATTAAGCGGGTCGAGATGAGTTAGCCTATGGTTCTTTGAGCTTTATTGTGGGTCGAACAAATCTTTATTACTTGTTATAGTGATAGAGGCCTAACTAAGTTTCATGTGTGATTGGGCTTGGCTTATATGTGCTTGGGTAGTATTATATGTCCTCTCTTAAGTTCAAGTTTGTTTACGTCGCGAAAGTGTTGTATTGTGGAATAGTTGTGTTATTACAGTCAGATAGACTTGTATAAAGAAAGTCATTGGTTAATCTGAGTCGATGATCTTTTTTGAGTGGGAAAACTCTTTTTTTTTTTACAAATTGAAATATGAAGCGTGTGTCCCATTATTCCACCACGCATTGTTCCATATATATGTCTTAGGGTTATAATTTAAATTAGACGATCCAGGGCCACTTAAAGAGGGTGGCAGTTCACTTAGCGCTACCATTTGGGATTTCCCATTAGGCATATAAATATGTGTATTACATTTGGCAGAAGTTCAATTGCCTCTTCATTTGCTTTCTTTAAGAATTTTTCTTTCTGAAAAAGCTCTAAAAAGTCTACAACGCTCATCTTTATGATTAATAGGTGAGATTTTTCTTCCTTTATCTTCTTTGCTTTCCTTTTTTACCTAAATTTGTCAGCCATGGACCCAAATGTCATCGAGGGTGTTATGCCTTTATCCTATGTTGATACTGGTGTAATTCAAGATTTTAGTATTTAAAGAAGATGTAATTCGAGGGTCAGTCAATAGCGAACATGATTCTAAAGGAGTAAAAGAGGGCGGTGATAAGGGAGTAAAGGATTTAAAGAAAGAGGATGAATGGGGTGACTTGGTTGGAGAGGATTCTAACAGAGTATTTGAAAGGGATGATCCAAATGATGGAGTGGGTTGTATATTGAGTTGGCTCAAGTAGAGCTTTAACCAGAGCCCATAAGGATTCAATGAGTAAACCCTAAAGTGGCCGAGGTGCCTGGCGAGATATCTGTGTGGGGTTTAGCCAAGATCCACCTTAAGTATAATATTCAATTGGACTTCAAGCTAAGCATCTTAGGTCCTAAGCTGAGAGCTTTTTCTCCACTCAGTCCTAACCGATTGATGCTTTATGAGGAGGATTTGAAGGTCGACTTTAGATTACCTATGTTAAAGTTTATTCAGGGAGTGCTAAGAGGTTTTAATCTACCTATTTCCTAAATAGCCCCGAATGGTAATAAGATGCTGGTGGGTTTGCACTTATTGGCGCAAAAGAAAGAGGTGTCTATTTCTATAGGAGTGGTAAGACAACTTTTTATTATCCAAGACTAGTTGGAGAGGACAATTGGCAAGTATCCTCCAAATATGGTATGGGAATGTTCACCTGTTACCCTCCGTTCATAAAGGGTTGGAAGCATAAGTTTTCTGTCATCACTTTTAAAGATGGGGTGGGTTTTCCCATTAAGTAGGTTAACAGGGACGACTGGAGTTGTAATACAATTCCCACCGAGTAAGAACATGAGCGAGCCAAATGTCTTCAAGCTCTAGTAGAGGACCTTATTGATTTAATGGATTTGATAAACACACATCTCCCCACCCGAGCTAGTATATGTGCTTCATTTAGTACAAACAAATATTTGTATACTAATGGATATTAATGCTTCCTTGTTTTAGGAAGATAGGTATGAAGACGATGAAAGTAGAGATGGCCAGGTAGAAAGCCGCTTAGGTTGAAGCATTGGTCAAAAGAAACGTCCTTCTGACCAGCCAACCATCCCTGAGCCAAGGACTGAAGCATTTGCTATGATTATTCCTAAGCCAGTCGAGGTGGTGAATGTGGTGGGTAAGCAAATTTCAACCGAGGTGCCACCTTAAAAATCCCATGTGGAAGCAATGGAATCCGTGTCAGACAATGAGCTCTTCATGCTTCTTAGGAATCCGAGATGGTGTATGGATCTGTGTGGGTACTTGAGGAATAAGTACGAGTCTTGTTCTTTAAGTAACAAGATAAAAAGCAAAATGTTCAGTAGGATTTGCCTCCTTTCAAATGATGAGAAGAGGTCTGAACACCTCATGAATAAAGAGTTGGTTGCTCGAACATAGCTGATCAACGTTAAGCTACTATGAATAATATGCATGTTGGAATTTCTAAGTGTTTATGAAGATACTAAGGTTTTTATGTTCTTTGCTCAGACAATAATGACTAAGGCAACTCTAGTTGTTTGGCTGAAAATTGTGAAAAAGGAGATGAAAGGCTTTATCGAGCTGGAGATGCTTTTGACTCAGGCTCACGATGCTTATGATGCCTTGGCTAAAGAGCACCGGGACACGCTATAGCAAACTACTGCTTCGACGAACCTGCTTAGTGAATCTCAGGAAAAGTTGAAGATTGTCAAGGCTCGTGTGGCAGAGCTATTTGGGCTTGAAGAGGAGCTGAAAAAGAAATAGGTTAAGTTGAAAGAAATAAAAAGAATGAACGTTGAACTAAGCCAAGATGTAAAAGGCTGACAAAAGAATGAGGCTCTAACTCATTTGTCATCCATTAAAGAAATGTCCTCCATTTGTTTTTCTTATAATGCAAGAATCAGACATGCTCAGGCAAAAACTCACCCAAATAGATTTTGACTATATAAGTGATATTTGCCGAGGGAAGATGATGAAGAGGATGAGGAAGTGCTTAAGGAGTAGAGTGTTTAGGCTTTTCATGTAACCTAGGGGCCTCCTTGTTGTAAAATTTTTCTAAGTTACTGAAAGATTTTTTTTTTTTTTGTTTTGCATTCCCTATTGCCTTTTTTTTATAATGCCTTTGTTATTAGCTTGATAACAATATTGTGTGGGATGAATTTAGTTCGCTTCAACTAATGCACGAGTTAGTTTAGCTTGGCACAATTTCAAAGTAGATCTATATGTTAAGACATGAGTGATTGTTGAGGTAGATTACTTCGATACATGATTAATGTATGAGGTACACTAGCTCGATACAAGGTTGATTAGCTCAGTATATGATAAACTTGGTTAATGTACAATTTAGATTAGCTCGGTACATGATAAAACTTGATTAATGCCTAAGGTAGATTAGCTCAATGCGTTATTGTGCAAAAAATGTAAAAGACATTCTCACAAGACAAGAATTTTTACGTGGTTTGGCAATTTTCCTACATCCACAGGTAGCTTCATTTTTATTGGAGAAAAGATAAGTAATTTACAGAAGAGGGGTAACGAAGGCTGCTTATATGAAGTATTTCTTTAATGCTTCCATGTTATACGTGCGAGGCACAAGTTTTCCTTCCATCGTTTCTAACTTATACGTTGCAGGGCCTATCACCTGTCACTTTATATGAACCTTCCTAGTTAGCGTCGAGTTTGCTTACCTTGGCTTCACTTTGAGCTTTGTCAGTTTTACGAAGCACAAGATCGCCTTCTTTCAAGGCTCAATTCTTAACTCTTTTATTATGGAATCAAACTATTTTTTATTGATACGTTGTAGCTCAGATGATTGCTTCTTTTTATTTTTCTATTATAAGGTCCATGATGAGGTGAAGTTTTTCTTCTTCATCTTGCGCGAAACTCTGATGAAGGACTTTGTATGAGGGAAGGCCAATTTCTAAAGAAATCACCACCTCAGTTCTATATATTAAAGAAAAGGGGGTTTGGCCTGTTGTTGTTCTTAATGTTGTCCTGAAGGCCTAAAGAATATGTTGAATTGATCTGCCCAAGTTCCTTTTGCATCATCTAGCCTTTTCTTGATCCCCTACAAGATTGTTTTGTTAGTTACCTCGGTCATGCCATTTGTTTATGGGTGAGCTACTGAGGTGAATCGAAGGTCGATGTTTAGCTCGGTGCAGTAGGAACAAAATTTTTCGAAGTCAAACTATTTTCCATTGTTTGTAATTAATACTTTTGGAATACCACCAATAGACCACGTTCTTTTTAAAGAAGTTAAGAATTTATATTAAGGTAATGGTAGCCAATGCTTCAACTTTGGGCCATTTAGAAAAGTGGACTATGGCTGCCACAATGAATTTCTTCTATCCCAGCACTTGTGGGAAAGGCCTAAGGATGTTTATTCCCCATTGGAAAAAAAAGGCCATGCTGAGCCAATGCAGAGAACTTGATTTTTCCCTACTGGAAGGAGTTTCAAGTTTGCTGCTGGTTCAAAATTTTTAGGAGCGCTTTCAAGAATGAAGTCTAGTGGTTCAAAAGAAAAAACATAGTTCACCTCCTTGAGGATGTTCTTATATGTCTCTCATGCCATCTTATGATCTCCCTCGATAATTGCCACACCTTGCTCAGTTGGAATCTTCATTGTAAGATATATGATGCAGGTGCATGTTATTGTGTCATACAAGATTGGCCTTTCAATGATGGTGTTGTATGTAAAAAGAATGTCCACAACATCCATATAGCTTTGAATTTCTTTGTGATTTTGGTGTCTCCCAACTCCATGTTCAGCTGAATGGATCCTATCACGTCAACTTTGGTTCCTCCTAACTCGGGTAGTAGAGTTTGGAATAGACGCAACTTGAGATCTAGGCTGAGTGCTTTAAAAGATTTAGCGGTCATCATATTAACCAAGCTGTCATCGTCCACTAAAATTCTTTTGACTCGGAAATTTTTTATTTGGCCCTGAACTACTAGGGCGTCTGTATGTTGAGTGTTGAGCTGTCTATTATCATTTGCTAAGGAAAAAGGTAATAGGGCAGAACATTGGCTCTACGTTATTTCCTTTACCGTTCACCTAGTATATTTCATGCATCTACCTTTTCATAAGATGGAACTATCTCCTCTAATGGTTCTTCTTGCTATGACATCAATCACCCCCTACATACTATCTAGTGTTGAGCTTTTTGTCTCGGTGCCTATCTTCGTGTTGTAGCTCGTGTCTGTTTTTCTTTGGAGTTACTCGTTTTTTGAATTGGTTATGTCTGCCATGCTAAACTAGCCATTTAATTTTATTTTTCAAGTCTCTGCATTCCTTTGTATCATGCCCATTGTCTTTGTGGAAGCTGTAGTGTTTGTCTTTATTTTTGTGGTCATGCCTCTCAAAGATCTAGGGAAGTGGATTTATTCCCCTTCATTTTTTAATCCAATGGAGGACTTCGCTCCAACTGGTTATGAGTGGAGTATAATACCGAACTGAGCTATTGTTCGAGTCATTATGGCCTAATCTTGGTCCTTTATGTCTAGCTCGACCTTTGTCATTCTTGTTGTCTCCCTGCCCCCTTTTCTTCCTTTTCTTATGTGAACCATATGAGTAAGTTCGTAAGTTGTCACATAAATGGATGAATCAGTTTCTTCTTTCCATTAACTCATAAAATTTTTTAGGAGGATCAATACTGAGGGAATCAAAGAGTCCTCGATTGTTGTAGTTCAAATCATTACATTTGTTACTACTTCGTGGTTAAGGTTGTTCACTTGCATGTACTTCGTGGTTAAGGTTGTTCACTTGCATGGCTACCTTGTTAAATTTGCCTAGGTAATCACGTAATGATTCCCCTTTTTCTTGGATAATTTCATGCAAATCAAAGAAAAATTTCATCTATGGGATGACCGATACAAACCAAGCTGCAAAACATTACAAGAGCTGAGTGAAATTGCAAATGGAGCCATGAGTCAGTCTTGGTACCAATCTTGTGCCACTCCTTCTTGGGTAATTAGAAAAATTTTGCATAAAAGAGCATTCGAATAGTTATAAAGCTTAAGTCTGAATTGAAACTTATAAAGGTGACCCCTGGGATCAGTTGTTTCGTTATAGTTATAAATTAGAGGTAATTTAAATTTGTGGGTCACTGGTTTGGATTTTACTTCTACGGTTAAAGGCTTGTGATCATAAGAGTAGTAGTCAAGGGCGAAGTTCTCCCTGCTCCTTGTCCATTTGACTGCTTCATGACCTCACTTTCAAAGGCATTTTAGTTCCAGTAAGTGTTTTTTGCACGAGTGGTTTCGCTTTCTCTTAGCTTGTATGAGGATTCACCCACATCATTATATGTCTTGAAGCGCCTTGTCTTCCCCTCTTTGCGAACCAAATTTTTGGCTTGTCGTTACAAAATGGTGGAGGTGGCAAATATGGTGGCTCAATAGTGGCGACTTGTGGGGTCACCACAGGTTGTTGTCACCTTAGCGTTTGCTCAATCCTCTTCAATATTGCTATGAAATTTGTATAAGTAGCAATAAGTTAGGCAATAGTTTATGGATCAGGATTTGGGTGTTAACAAAGTTGGAGGCTAAGTTCCCCGGCGTTGGTGGGAAAACGAGGGTTAGGAGGTTTGTTGGGGGTGTGTTGTCCAAGATATTGGACTGAATGTGAGCTTGTAGGGTTTTTGGATCATTGGGAGAGGCCATGGTTGATGTTTTGGAGGGTCTATTGTAATAAGTCCATGCTCACTACACTAATGATGTTGCGAGGCTTACCATAGTAGTTGGCTCGAGTGATTTGGGTCAAGCGAAGGTGATTGGTTCGAGTGATTTTGGTTGAACTCCTGAAAGACAATAAAAGTGAGAGAGTATTCAATCAGTTGTTGGAAGCCCACTCCAATGCTTAAGTAAGTAATGTGCTACAGAGAGTGAATGCAATGTATGAAAGGTACCTGGTAAGTCTATTTATATAGTGTTTAGGAAGGGTTTGTTTCCTAGTTGAAGTGGGACTTGATATCTTCCTATTTAGTAGTTATTTCCTAATAATGATTATCTTCCTGATAAAAGAGATAATAGAATATAATCAACTCATGTTTCCAAAGCTTGGAAGAGAATGTGTTTGAATGAGAGCAATTGGCAAATCAAATATCCTAGTTGTCTGTTAACCGTATGAGGGGACAAAATGGGGGAATGGTCTCCTCTACTCCACCTTTCTCAATGGATCCAAAAGGAGATTACAAGCAGATTTTCAAAGGTCTTAATGCACATTTCCTCTCATACAATTCATGTAATCCTAGAAATTTCTGAAGAAGCGTATGCTGAAGTATAACCAAATTTCAAGAGATGTTGTGCACATTCTCACTTGCAATGAATCAATAGATAACTAACCTTATCCTAATGCCTAGTATGAAATGGCAATAACAAGGGACATGATGCAATAAGAAAGAGTGGGAAATCTTCAACTACAGCTCATCCACTACATAATAGCAAAGCAATCGTTCTCACGTTGAACTGGGATATGGCATTGAACCGAATATGGGATTTTGCTAAAACTGTACCCAATTCGGCAAGGAAATTTTTCATCCAACCTGTTTCAGGTCAGGTATTACCCCATTTCTATATATAAAAAAAAAACTCTAAAAAATTGCATATTTAACATTTTTAACTATATTAAAAAAAATCATATTTTTTTGGTGTTTTTCTCTACATTAATTATATATAAACCATAATAAATTTTAAAATTAATATTTAAAAATACCATAAACTTAGTTTGGATAGTTGTGTACATCACCAAGTGACCTTTGGGCCCATTAGTTCAATCTCTTCTCCTTTATTCCCCCTCTCTTTTATGGCCTTAATTAAAAAAATAATATTTTAAATAAAAATAAATTTGAAAAACATGTAATATATATAATTTTTGGTTGAAGCAAGATGGATTTTCCTATTATCCAATTCAACTTAAACTAAAAAAGTACCTAATCCAACTTGATTAATCAATTGAACAAGTAGCAAAACAAGTTGGATACCTATTAGGTTGGGCAAAGTTGTCGTATTGAGGGCAACCACTACTAGGTTAACAATGTGGGGGTAAATTCCATATAAGGTTATCTAACTATAGGGTTCATTTTAAAAAAGTCATTTAAGAAAAAATTATTCTATTGAAGTCATATCAATTTATTCTATTAAAGTCCTATTTTCAATTATCAGTAATATTGAGTGATTGGTGCTAATATGGTATGTCGAAGCTTACTGAAACTTGTTGACTCAACAAAAAGGCCCAAAATATCAACTCATCCAACCACCTCATCTAATAATTAACTAAGATTAATTACCATTTTATTTGTCTATCTTCCTTTGTCTTCCCATTTCTTTCACACTATTAAAAGAAAAAACAAAAATTTTCAATTTATAAATCCTAAAATCCTATTACTTCTAAAATTATAGGACACTAAATTTGATTTGATTCCTTTATTTTCAATTTCCTTTCCTTTCTTTTTATTCATCTCATACATTTAATCTCAATTCTCTTTGATTATTTTCATACAAATGTTAGAATCCTAATCATCAATAATAATTATTTTCTATTAATCTATTTGCCTGGAATGAGTCCCTAAAAAAGCTTCTTATCTCCTTTGCTCCTCGACACTATGTATCTTACCAGTATAAACATCTTTACAGAGTAAATGAAATAAAGAAAATAAAGCAATAAATAAAAAAAAGATGTTTTTACTTAATCCCTCATTCTAAAAATCCATCTCTCATACCTGAGCCCCAATCATTTCATTAAATCCTAAGAACTGGACCCATCTCCCTTACTTTACTCATTCCATTTTCTTCTTCTTCTTTTTCATGATGATTCCTTTAAGAAAATAGTGAGAGCATTATCTGGGATGAATCTATGCCACATTTTGGTCTCAAGAAAGAAACCCATGAATGGATTTATGGATCTCATGGTTAAGGAGGAGAAAGATAGGGAGGACAAAATGAGGCTACCTTTGAGTCATGGGTTATGTTTGAGGTTAGATGAGGAGTATGAGACTAGATTGGTGGATGGTGGAGTTGGTTATGGAGATAGAAAGACTTATGATGGTGATGGCAAGAATGATAGTGTCACAATATGGATTCCAAACCATGCCAATACTAGGGTACAAAAAGGTTTAAGGCTTCCAGAACTCGTAGCAAACCTAATTTAACTCATGGAAGGCTCATTATGCTTTTTGTTGCATCATTCTGACATTAAAAAATCTTAAACTTGCATTAATATCCCCTTAAATTCTAAGGAATAAAGTAATGTGAGTTAATCTAAAGATTTCTTAAAACAAGATATCTCTTTTTTTTTTTTTTTTCTTTCTTACATTTATTTTCTTTACTTTATGACATAAATCATATATATATATATATATATATATATAAAATAGCTCCCATTATATAAACATTTATTTTCTTTACTTTTCTCATTCTTAACTTACATTATTCTAATCTCATTACATATCATAAATATTACCATATAATCTATCATATATAATCTCATTACAATATATTGTAACCATTAATGTTTAACACTCATATAGAAATTCATTCTAGATATTTTATGAGATACTTAAAGTCATTACGAAGATAACTAAGAACATAAAATACATAATAATCATATTTCTCAACCACATTTATAATCCTTAATAATAGTTATACATAATCATTAGGATAACTACGAGAAATAAGTGTGGCGCCTTAACAAATACATGATACTTAATCTTAAACCTTAGACTTCTAGCATCCATCTACCAGCTTAGTCATCATTTACATCTTTCTTGCAAAGCAACTAAAGGTGTGGAGGGGTAAGCTCTTTATAGAAAACTTAGTGAAGAAATCTATATATCCATTATGCATGCTCACATGCCTTAACATAATGCATTTTTTATTATATGACCCATCATTTGTTATAACATTTACATGGCATATCATTACACAAATGGATAGTCAAGTCCATAGGAATCCATACTTGGTTATTTATGTTTCTCACACAAAAGAGTTGTCTCACCAGTCATGCGCTTGCAGAAGAGTTGCCTTACTAGTCACATCTTTCTCATACATGGGAGAATTTCCTCACCAATTGTATCATGCATGCATATTTGTCATTAATATCATGTAAGTCTCAATCCTTGCATAACTATCTATGACTCTTTGTATTCTCACTTTTGTCCTGAACTATCCTCACATCATATTGTATTTAAACATAGCATATATGCAATAACATTTCATTTCAATTATAAAATGCATATAACTTTTATATTAATATAATTTGGCCTATTATGACCTATATATAAAATTATGATGCATGTATGCAATGGACACTAACAACTACGATAATAGTCCTCACCTGATATTGCTAATTCTCAATACTTAGCTCTTTTCCTTATTCTTGATCTATAGCATCACACACCTAAATATATAATCATTCCATTTAATATAATAAAAAATACTAAAAATATGGAGAGTTATCCAAACTCATCCATAAAATATTTATTATGCATAAATTAAAATATTATTAGCCAAAAAAGCTTATAAGAACATCAAGTCTATGTAATCTTTTTCTAGTAATAAATCTCATATAAACATTAATTTTACATTTTAGAATCTCTTTTATAATTATCAAAGAATTAATAAAAATTTATAAAATCTTATTGAAATCTCTAAAATTCACAAAACTTAAATCATCGCTATCAAAGCAATCAATATGATATTCTAACATAAATTTATACTTAGGCCTGTTGGGCCACCATTAAACCACCACACGCGTTAACTGAAATTCACCACCAGTAGCCACTAGAAAATTGATCACATTCATCTTTTAGATCTTTTTACTATGAGTCTATAGGAATTGACAACATTATCATACCAGCTATCGTTTGTATGAAATTGATAAAAAATAAAAGTTTGACTAAAATTTTGATCAACGATTCCACCAATGTCTTGTCTTCTTTTCCAAAAAAATCAGGTGTCAATAGAAAGCTTATGGTGAGAGCATTCCATGAAAACTTGAATCATCCAAATAGAGTTTTGATTGGAGAGATATGATCATTTGAAAATCTATCCCTACTAGCCCAACTCTCTCTCTCTTGCGGTGTGGCCTATACAGTGTCACCTATATATCTCCTTTCTTATTTATTTACATGTACACTTCTCATAGTTTTTGCTTTATATTTGCAACTAAGTGATATTTTGTGCTTCACATAGTTTGAAGTTGGAATTAAATTATTTAAAGATGGGAGGTGAAATTGGGCATAAAAAATTATGATAATAAAATATAACTAATAAACTTTTTCTCTTTATAATTTCATAATTATAAAATTTAAATTTTATTTTAATGATCTATAAAATATCAAATGTAATAATGATTGATTTTGTATATTTTGATATTCATAATTATTTTCTCAAAGTTTCAAAACATAAAGTATAGAAAATAATTTTTACTTATTATTAAAATATTTTTTCTTCTTTCTTTTTATTAATTCTTAAGGGCTAGGGATGATAAATAAAATGGATCTAATAAGTTGTCATTTCAAATATTATACTCTCATTTAATTCATATAAAACTCATTTATAATTATAATTGTTAAAATTTAAATAAAATCTTTATTTCCTATGAATTCAAAGAAAAATAATAAATCAATTAAATTATACTTAATTATTTAAAGTAAAATCAAATTATTCGACTTTGTTAAAAATTATTTTGCAACTTATGAGTACCACATCAAATGACAGTTACCTTGCATTTACCATGAAATTCAAATATTGATATACAGACTAAGCAAGTAATATATTTTTAAAAATATGGTTATATTTATAAGGATTAATGCATACCTTAGCATTTCTCTCTTAAGTTATCCTTATTGCTCTTGAATCGTAAACAGTCCAAGTCAACTTTTATCTACTTCTAAAGATCTTTTAGAGTTAAGAAGGAATTAAACTCGTTGAAATCATTTAAAATGCTTATATTCAAGTGTAAATCTTTTAAAACATTTATGAGCTTTAAATTTCATTTAAAACATCATGATAACTTGTCATGATTATAGGAGGCCATTTTATAACTATGATAAAAAAAAAATCCTTATAGCCTTTTTTAAAAACAATCATTCCTTCCCTAATAGACCTATAAAATAAACATAAGTCAAAATTCTATCCATAACTCTATCTGTTAACTCTAATCTTCACTTTCTATGCTTATCATATCATGCTTAATCATTCTTATGCTTTTCCATTTTCTTTTATTATTCTTTTATTCATTTCATATATCATTATTCCTTAAAATGCTATTGAAATTTCGACAAAGTCTCCTCTATATTTGAACTAATCCTCCTGTAAAAAATAATATATATAATATAATCACAATTCTCAGAACATCAATCCTTAACATAAATAATCAATCACTCATCCAGGGCCTACATGTCAACAATCACAATCATATCTTCATATTTTTTTTCTTCCGAATGTCATAACATCATCAAATAATCATTAATCAATCAATGTATTTAGACTTTAATCCCATTAAAAAAATCCTAAACATACATATTATATAAATAATCACATCGTAACATAATCTTATCAGGACATGTTTCAGTGTTGGAATTCACTAAAACATGCTTCAGTGATGGAATTCACTAAAACACAAAGTGTACTTGAATTTCATGAATTCAAGCATAATCATTCTCATTAACTCTACATATTTAGTAGGTAAAGCTCCACATCATTAATAACATAACATATCAACTCTAAATGTAAAATTCTAACTCAAAGAAAAATTAACAAGACGAGAAATAATCCTATATCTCTGCAAATCATAGATAAATTTCCTTATACATTTCTCATCATTTTTATCATCTCTCACTTTATTTATCTGTTTCAAAACTCAAAGGTTTGACCATTCAAATCTTTTCTTTGATACCAATATCGGATTTCATTTCATGTTAGCATTAGGGTATATAAAAGCTTAAGCCCTTTAGAACTCGTAACAAGCCTAATTTAACTGATGGGAAGGCCTATTATACCTTTCGTTGCATCACTATGAAATTAAAAATTTTAAATTTACATTAACATCACCTTATATTCTAAGGAATAAAGTAATGAGAGTTAATCTCAAATGTTTCTTAAAACATTATATCTCTTTACTTTTCTCTTTCTTACAATTCTTTTCTTTACTTTTTGATATATATATATATATATATATATATATATATATATATATATATATATATATATAACCCTTAGAATTAAGATGTTCATTC
This sequence comes from Omphalea diandra, assembly GCA_949677035.1. Taxonomy (NCBI): domain Eukaryota; kingdom Viridiplantae; phylum Streptophyta; class Magnoliopsida; order Malpighiales; family Euphorbiaceae; genus Omphalea; species Omphalea diandra. The sequence goes on from CATIWR010189776.1 coordinate 38,549, forward strand.
TTTACTTACATTACTCAAATCTTGTTAAATATCATAAATATTAACATATAATTATCCATATATAATCTCATTACGATATGCATCATAACCATTAATGATTAACTCTCATATATAAAAATTCATTCTACATATTTCACGAGATACTTAAAGACATTGCAAAGATAACTAAGAATATGGAATATATAATAATCATAATTTTTTAATCACATATATAATCCTTAATGATATTTATACATAATCACTTAAGCAACTACAAGAAATAAGTGTAACACCTTAACATATACATGATACTTAATCTTAATCCTTAGACTTCTAGCATCCATCTATCAGCCTAGTTATCATTTATATCTTTCCTGCAAAATAACTGTAGGTGTGAAGGGATGAGTTTCTTGTGGGAAACTTAGTGAGAAATTTTATATGTCCATTATGCATGCTCACATGCCTTAACATGAATACATTTCTAACTATATGACACATCATCTGCATGCAACATTCACATGGCATATCATTACACATATGGATAATCAAGTCCATGGGACTTCCTACTTGGTTATTTATCTTTTTTTGTGCACAAAAGAGTTGTCTAACTAGTCATGTCTTTCTCTTACACTTGAGAGTTTCCTTACTAGTCATGTCATACATGCATTCACATAATTAATATCATATAAATCTCAATTCTTGCATAGTTAGATGACTCTTTAGATTCTCACTTCTTCTTTGAACTATCCTCACATCATATTGAATTTAAACATAACATATATGTAATAACATTTCATTTCAACCATAAAGTGCATATGATAGCCTGTATATAAAATTATAATGCATGTATGCAATGGATATTGAAAACCACAATAAAATCTCGTATATGGTATTGCTAATTCTCAATACTTAACTCTTTTCCTTATCTTTGATCTATAGTATCACACATTTAAATATAAAATAATTCTATATTGATATAACAAAAATAATAAAAATATAAAGATATATTTAAGCTCATCCATCGAACATGCATTATGCATAAACTAAACTATTATTGGCCAAAAAGATCCACAAAGACATTAAATCTAAACTTTTACTAAGCTTGTAATTTAGTTTCAAAGCAACATTTACATGCATAACTCCTATCATTTAGGTCCATGTCCATATAGAATCTCACAACTTACCATTTAACATTCATATATATGTAGAACTATCATTAATTCTATATTGAACATCTTAATCCTTAAAATCTCCAAACTTTTCTAAACTTGTCAATTTAGTCTAGTTACTACATTACATCATCAATTATCATCATTATTTCCATTTCATCATAATAACCTAAATTACAGCCATAACCATCAAATTAATTCTCCATTAATTGACTTAAAATCTTTAATTTCGTAAATATCCTCAAACTTTTCATATTTGCTCAATTTAGTCTAAAAATATCATTATCCTCAAATTATATATAATTGGTTATAATTCCTCCTTCAATAATTTATTTAAATTATTTTATACCCATACAATTTATTTTCTAGCAATAAATCTCATATAAACATTAATTTTATATTTTAGGACTCGATTTATAATTATCGAAAAATCAATAAAAGTTCACAAAATCTTATCAAAATCTCTAAAATCACAAAACTTAAACCAAAAAAATTGGGGCAATTAATATGATTTTTTGACATAAATTTCTGATTGGACATGTTGGCCATCGCCGAACCACCATGCACAGTGGCTAGAGTTTATTTTCAGTGGCTGTTGAAAAATTGGTCATAGTCATCTTGTAAATCTTTTGCTAGGAGTCCCTAAAAGTAACAACATTATCATGCGAGCTACCATTTATTCGAAATAGGTAAAAAAATAAAAGTTCGATCGAAACTTTAATCGATGATCCTGCCGCTGTCCAACCTTCCTTTTTGGCGAATCTAGTGTCATTAGAAAGCTTGTAATGAGAATTTTCTATAGAAATTTAAATCACCCAAAATAGAGATCTAATTGGAAAGATACAATCGTTTGAAAATCTACCCTTATTGGCCTAACGCTCTCTCTCTTTCTCTCTCACAGTGTGGCATGTGCAATGCGTCACCTCTATTTCTCCTTTCTTATCTTGTTTACACGTACACTTCTTATAGTTTTGGCTTTATATTTGCAAATTATTTAACTTTATTTTCTTTTTTGTTTTTATTTTATTTTATTTCTTTTAAAGAATAATAATTAAATAATAATATTAATCTAATAATTAAAATTCTCATAATTAAAATCTGTGCCATATAAAATATTTATTTTCTTAAAATTAAAATTTTAATTCATAATTAAACTAATTTTTATAAAATACATAAATTAACTTAAAATTAAATTAATTCTCTTGAACATAACTATAATATCTCACTTAAATATCAACATTAAATTTACTAAAATCTAATAGTTAATTATTCATAATTAATTACTTCTCATGACATAAAATATTTCTCATAAATTAATTTGATTTTTAAAATTAATAATTTTTTTCTCACATGAATAACTTAATTTTTCATAATTAAATCTTTTAAATTAAATCAATTCACATAATATTTTTAATTAAATCAACTTAATCAAGAACTCAAATAAACTTAAATAACTTAATATCCTTAACATAAATTAATTAAATTCTTTTAAATATTTATTTAACATAATTTATTCAGACAACATAATTAAATTAAAATTATTTAAATCATATAATCATATTAACTTAATTTAATTTTCATAAATTCTTTAATATCAATTAAAAGCATACTTAAATAATTAAATTGATATTTTTAATTTTTTAAATCATCAAATATATTTTCTTTATATAAACTCATCTTAAAAATATTAAATATCAAGTCAAATTTAATTTCTTAAATATAAAATATTCATTAAATATAATTCATAATAAATCACATAACCTTAGTTAAAATGATAATCTCATTAATATAAAATCATTTTCTTTTTAAAATACTAATATATACATTAAATAATCTCTTTAAATACATTAATACACACACTCACACACACATTCATCATTAAATCCTTAAATTTATAATCATATACATAAAGATTAAGGGAAAATATTATTAAAATAGATCTAGTTACTGAAGTTTCTTAGCGTATTGCATGAGAGTTTTTTAAGAATGAAAATGTATGAAATGTAATGGAATAGAAAAGTATGGAATGAAAATGTAATTACTTAAAACCTTTCCATTTTATCATTTAACCTCCGATTTGAAGGTTAAGAAAAATAGTTATTTGAAAATAAATAGATATAAATTTTTAATCTTCATTTGCATTCTAAAAAAACTCACAAAAGAGGTTAACTCATTAATCTTGTTTACATTTCATTCCTTAACTCTCTTTAATCCACTCTTATGCACATCAATGATGACAACATCATCACCAAACATGAGACCATCAACTATAATGGCTTTTGAATAAGACCTACAGACTTAAAAGCAATTGTTACTAAAATGGTGTACCCGAAATGGGGTTATGATCTCTAAATGGCTATGAATCTGTCTCTGCATCTAAAACATTTTCAATAGGATATGAAACTCGATATCAATTGAAACTTAAACGGGAAAGAGACAAATGATTTGGTTTGAATGCTCATCCAAGACAACTGATAAGGTTAGTAAAGACCCTTTCTTATCTTAGTGGGAAAACGTATGAAATGTAATGGAATAGAAAGATATGAAATGAAATGTAATAACTTAAAATCTTTCCATTATATCTTTTAACCTTTGATTTGAAGGTTAAGAAAAATAATCATTTAGAAGTAAATAGATGTAAACTTTGTGGCAGTAACATTCGATAGCCTATGTGGTAATGAGATCTATAGCTTGTGTGACAATAATATTTCTAGCCTATGTGGCAACTAAGATTGAAAGCCTTTATGGCAATGATATCTATAGCCTATGTGGTAGAAATTTATGACAGCATGTGTGGTAATAACCTTTAACAGCCTATGTGGCATTTAAGAGTAAAAACTATTTATTTCGTACATGGATATGATGATGAATTATTAATAATTAAATGTTTGATATATTATTTGAGATTGAAGTATCCTTATGCATTTACTTACTGAGTATGCAAACTCATTCTTTTGCATGAAATTTTATTTCGGGAAGAGTATACTAAAGACTGTGTCCAGTTATATTTCGAGGTTGTTGTCTAGCAATCAGTCTATTAGTATTCCAGCTGGTTTAGCCATGTATACTTTGTTGTAAATAGTTATTATGTTGTGAACAAGAGACATTGTGTGAAAAATAAATATGATAAATAAATAATAATTGAATTAAGGTCTTTTAACAATAATGGATAGACTTAGAGCAGTTTAACGACGATTTAAATGGGATGTCACATACATTATCTCAAACAAGATATCGTTACATATGTGGATCACTTTTACTAACTATTTATTGGCCTATCATAATGCTTTACAACCACTAAATGACATTAAATAATGGCCAATTGTGACTGAATGTCCCATCTCCCCCCAACATTTTTCAAACAACCAGGTAGACTAAAAAGGAACATGAAAAAATGAGTTGATGAAGAGAAAAAGAAGATCCAAAAGAAGAAGAACAAATTATCAAGAGTTGGTACATAAATGAAATGTTAGTTGTGTTTCTAGTATGGACATAACAAAAGGTCATTTTCAAAGAAGAACAATTTGAAGGGTACTTCACAACCTTATGCTCAACAACCTAAGCCAAAGGTATAAAATTTTTCATTTTGTGAATATTTGTCATTTGTTGTTAATTTTATTGATTTTTGTTACTTTTTAGTTGAAATTAATTATTTTGCATAGGGAAAACATGGGAGGCCGCCCGAGGAAGGAACATCCTTGAGTGCCAAAAGCACCAATGCATCAAAGGTTGTGTCAATAAGTGCTCAACCACAATTGAGGAAACCTAGAAGAGAAGTGGATGTTGCTTTGGCTTAAGAAAGGGATATGGAAAGAAAGAAATGTATTTAAAGTGGTTATTATTTTCAATCTTATTGTAAACCATTTGTCTCATAAAATATAGACAATACAAGGATTTGGTGTATGTGTCTTCTCAGATATGGGGAATGTATATGTCAAAATACGTATTTCATAATGTTTGATATGGTTTAAGGGAATTTGTTATTGGTAATTCAACCTTATCTTTTATAAACAATGCTAGTTGTTTGGTTCAAAAAAGGTCGATTTTGTTATTAATAGTTCTGCTGCAGCCGCAAATCTAATAAATGTATTCTCAACATCGAATGTAGTAATAACAACTACTATGAATGCAACAATTGCTTTGGACAATATCATTAGTAGCCAGAAGTCTGCTATAACAAAGGATGACGATAGAGATAGGGTTTAAATATTTGGGAAAAATACAAGTTTTTGTTGTCATTGGGAGGCAAACTGATATTACAAGATAATAGCTATTTTGCATTATGTTAGACTCTATTAGTTAATTTGTGGCAAACCTATGCCTTTAATTAATTAATTTTTGGGAGGCCATTTGAAGATAAAGGTCTAGATACTATATTTTGGCCTAAGTTTTATATAAATGTTTACTTAATTTTTAGGAATTTGATTTGCTCTTTTATATAAATGTTTAATTAAATATTTATTTTTACAGATTGTTATTCATTTTGATGTAATGTACTTTTATGATGCTTGTGAAGTTGCTAATTTTCTAGCAAACCAATGCTTTTACTATTACAAGTATTCTCTACTGTTGCAATTGCAATTTTAATGTTATAACAACTTGTAATTTGAAGTTGCTTAGTCATAGCAGCTTTCATTTTTATGTGGTTTATGTCGTTCATAACAACATCAGTTTTAAAAACCAAATATTGAATTGAAGATACATAAAGTTATCATGCAAATACAACAATTTATCAATCCAATTTAAAATGCAATTCAACAATAAAAGGCAATTCAAAGCAATTCACTAGCAACAACATCTACACCTGGTAAATTCAATAATACAAAAGAAATTCAATAGTAGCAACAACTCATTAAGCCAATTCAAAGTATTGGTTTACAACAATTTTATTTAAAATAGCTGAATTCTCATTAACGAAGATACAATAGGAATTGCCTACTAGTTTTTGGCTTGCACATTATATATAGAACTAGTACAATAATTAACCCAAAAATTACAACTTTGCCAAAATACTCTTTTTCTCATTTAAGTAATTTCAAGCCTCATTTGCTTATTCTCCATTATCAACTGTTTTTTCTATATTTTGAGCACTGCCTTTTCTTCATTTACTTTATCAATTTCCCATATCAAACTATTGATCTCATCCGCATTAGCTTCTAGCTTTTTCATTGTGTTTCCCATCTTAGCCTCTATTGCCATAATAATTGCTTCTTGAAACTTTACCCTGTCTTTTAACATTTTCTTTTTGTTAATAACTTCATTCAATACTTCTTTTGCCCTTCTAGTATGAGCTGGGTCTATCTAACGAAAGAAAAAACAGTCCCCCAGCTATTAATTAAACAAAAATTAGAATAAGCAATTCCTAAATCCTAAAACTGAAAGACAACGAAGCTCACATATCATTCTTTACCTTTTTCCAGAATGGACAATGAAAGAACCTTCGCTCGGAGTTCTCAAAACTCCAAGATGTGAATAACAAAGTCGGTCCATGCTTACATGTAGCTTTAGGTTGTGAAGTAACAGATTTCATGGTCTCACAAAGATTAGTGCTTTTTGTGGCCATTCACTACAAAGAAAGTGATATCAAATAAGAGAATATTTATTGCTTATCTCTCACTTTTTTTTGAAATCCAACATGCAATTTTTTTTCTTAATCATATCAAAAAAGAAGTAAAAGATGAGTAGAAAGAGAACGTCAAGTGCTTTAATCATGTTTGGGATATGCGTTTAGAAGTCTTAAAAAGACATTGTTTGATGTTCTTAGTTGAGTCAACAAAGTTATTAACTGACTCAACATCTTTTTTAATATAAAAATTTTAAAAAACTTTGGTGCCATCTCAACATATCTCACTAAAAATTGACTTTTAATTTGGCTAGATGTTATATTATAAACCAACGTTTAAATTGTTTATTAACATTGACAATTCTTTAATTACATGCTAAATTGAAATAAAAGTGCAAAGTTCTAGATTTTTTTTGGTAATTAAGCCTTTTTAATATTTAAAATACATGAAAAAAATACAAATTTCATTAATTTTATGAGACAAAGAATGAATTTGAACTCTCTGACTACATATATTTGATTGAAAATACTTCATTTGTCCCAAATTAGATATCGTTTTAAGAAATAATTATTGTCCCATAATACTTGACTTCTTACAATTACCCATGAACATTAATTAATTTTTTTTCAATTCTACAATTTATCTCTTTCATAATAATTATTTCTTTTTAGAGTGCACAATAATTTTTAAAAATAATTAATTAAGGGTAATGTAATCTTTTATTTATGTAATAACATATATGAAATATAATTCTTGTATATGTATAAAATCTTTAAACGATATCTAAGATAAGATGGATTAAGTAACTTTTTTGGATATTTTTTGAAAACTACTTTTAACGTTTGAAATACTTTAAAAATATTAATTTTCCTTTAACATATAAGATAATGATAAATTTTTTAGATTATAAAAATGTTTTATTTGTATTGTTTATTATTTAATATTAAAAATAAAAAATTTCATAGATTCATAGACGACAGATTGATAATTTTTTACATATCGATGATTAATAATTGATTAATGATAATAAATTTTTTAATAAATACATATTTAATTTCTTATTATTTAGATGAGTTAGTAAAAATTATATATATATATATATTATAAATTAAAATTTTGGCTTTAATAAGTTTGATTAAATATCAAAAATTTTAGCTCGAACAAATTTGATTAGATATAAATCAATTAAACTTAATTGATAATATCGTAGATATATTTAAGTTTAATCGGGCTAACAAACCTCTGAAATCTAGTATTTTGATAGCTAAATTCAGATTGCCTGACTACTCGAGTAAGGAGCTCAGCTTGATTAATTTTAAATTAATTTTAAGTATTCCTCGAATCCGTTTTAAGTAGTTGGTGAGTTGTGTATGTTCTTTTGCAGGCTATTCTAAATACGAAGGAGCTAATAAGAAGGATTTATCACATGATGTTGGAAGGAGGAGAGACAAAATAGAAGAGACAGAAAAACAATCTAAATGGAGAGCAACAGTGAAATGCAGGTGGAGAAGAGGACGACAAAAACGATAACAGTAAGCAAAGAGGAAGTAATTGCGAAGCTCAAAGACGACGGCGATTTCGATAACCTCCGTCTCAACGTTATCCGCAAGCTCAAACACAACGTAGGCTTCTTTCTCATTCCCTAGGGTTTTATTTTATCGAACTCGAACTATTAAATTAATTTCACCTAAATCTCACTTAAAAGGTGTGTTTTTGTTTTTTCATTGTTTTTTTGTGATGTCTTCTAGCTTAAAGATCCTTACTTTTTTTATTATGTTGAATGCGGAATTGAATCAGTTGCTTAGTTGATTTATGCAAGACCAAAGATGAGAGAAACGAAATTATATACTGGTTAGTGTTTACTATTGATAGCTTCCAGGAATTTTAGAAGCAAAAAGAGAATTATCAATTAATATTTAGCTGGAAAATTTCCCTTTAATTGAATTTCCGAAGATTGAAGTTTTTTCTTGAAGCTACAATTGGAAACAGAGGCTGCTCTTATATATGCATTAATGGGATTGAGCAAAAGGCTGGAATAGAAGGGCTAATACTGTTTTAAAGGCTGCTCTTTCTGTGGAAGACATGTTCAGTGGTGTTTTGGCTTGTAGGTCTGAGATATTTTTTGTGTATGAGTCTCCTTTAACATCATCCACACTTAATCATAGATAATCTGTACCCCACATGCTCTTAAGTTGAGCTTTTTATGTCATTATTCTAAATAAGTGTGAATTCCATTGCAGTCCAATAGTAATTCAGTTCACAAGGTACTCTTGGATTAATGGCTTGGTCTTGTGCATGCTTTCTTTTTTTTTTTTTTTTTTCCCCCTCATCATGATTCTAATCAAGGCATATATCACTAGGAACAATTGCGCGATAGCATTATTTCCATTGTCAGGCAGTCAGCAGCGCTTAACCGTGCAGGGGCTGAAAACATGAAACCTAGACAATTTTCTGATGCCATATTTGATGAGGTTGGGTAAGTTTCATATTTCTCTGCTTTTTTTTTTTTTTGAATTTGAATGTTTAGGTTTCGGAGAAATATGGGGAAACCTTACCAGTCTTAAGAAAAGAGTTTATATACATCTGTGATGAAATATTTTCATTTTTTGTTAGGTATCATAGGCCTGCTTCTATAAAACATTTTTGGGGGCATATTCAGTAGTCAATCTCAATCAAATGGAAACGAAGTTGGCAATGATTCAATTCTGTTCTACAAATGGGACAACAATGTTGAATTTTTTCGGCTTTTGACAATAGCGGCTATTTTCTATTTGTAATCTCCAGGACCGAAGTGATGAGCAAACTTTCTGATGGTGTGTGGGAAATAATTAGATCAGGTGATGGCATGAAAAATGAAATAGCAGTGACGGTACAATCTGTCTACAATAAGTTGGTGGAACCTGAAGGGAAGGAATTGGGTAAATCTTGTACCAATGGAGTGATGCTGGTTGAGAATGAAGCTGAAAACAAGCGCACTACTGAGCCCTCAGCTGTTTCCGTTGGTAACTTGTCTGATGGTGAGCCACAGGAACCACCAGGTTTCTCTTTGTCTCGGAACAACCATGAACTCAAAGAGGAGTTGCAACTGCCTATGCATTATCGAATGACTGTGGAAGAACAGAAGGAAAGCAACAGCATCTCAAGAGATATGGAGTCGGATGATGATCCTGGTCCCCTACCTGGCTTTTCTGCAGATATTGAGCACAAACAGCCATGTGACGGCAGTGACGAGGACCCTGATGTGCCTCCAGGTTTCGGTTAATGAGTTAGGTTTCTTGCAGAAAGATGATGCTATTTTTCAACTAAAACACTTGATGGCAGCTATTTAATGAATGTTTTAGCCATGAATGCTGCTAGAGAATTCCTTTTCCCTCATTAGACACGTGAACTGGACCATACTAGAAGGTCAGATGCTTCCGATAATTTTACTATTTTCTTGTGCTGTGAGATTTCCTGGTACATGATCTTTGGTTTAAAGTATTTGTTCACAGATTTGGTGGGAAAGCAAATTGTAAGTCCAAGTTCAACTGGGTATTTTCTCATTGGATTTTTGCATTATAAAATTATCCATAAGAGGCTATTGATAAACTATGGAAGTCCTTTGCCCCTAAATTTCAGGCTCATTAGTGTATAGGCTTATTATTGTTTCTATCTGCATTAAGTGCTGTTACTTCAATCAAGAAATTGTCAATGGCTGGAAATTATTCAGTTATGAATGTGACTGATATCAAGTTTTTTGTACAATGTTGATTGTATTTAAGTTAATCTGTCTGACATGCAATTATGTTTGACTATGCATTTGGGATTTTTGACATGTCATTAACATTAATTGAGTTCTTAAGTAGCTTCTTTATACCTGATGGCCTGATGTTTGTACAAACAGATAGTAGACAGGCTATTAAGCGCAAAGAAGCTGCAAAGCTATGTTGCGTAATTCCTCTTTAAGGTAAGTTCTGTGTCCTCTATCTCTCACAAAAATAAAACAGTAAAGATATGTTATGCAATTCCATTCGCCTACTACGATTGAACTTTGATGTGTTGTACTCCACATCAGATATGATGACAAGCTATTGCTCTGTTGTCAAGATCCTATTGGCCAAGGTATGAGGCTTGGTGAATCCCAATTGAAAATATGAGATTTCAATGTGGGGCTAACGTGGACTTGAGATCTCTCACCTCAGTTGCTAGTTTTTGGGGTGTGATACTCTCAAGGTTTGTAACAATTGGTATCGGAGCTAACTCAAGAGTGCACATAACTTGAGACTTGAATGGGTACTCTATAGGCTAGATTAAAATTATTGAGATAACCTATATGCTATATTAAAATTATTGGAAGCCTTGTCAAAAAATCCGAGTTGGTATAGTGTCGATAGTCTGTTGAACAAGGCCAATGTCCGTAGAAGTAAGAGCCACTAAGGACATTGGGTGTTCAACTGTGGGTTTATGTTGGGATTCTGTTGACCAAGGTATAGGACTTGATGAATCACATGGAGAATATAAGGTTTCAATATGAGGTTTATATAGACTTGGGCATTCTAGCTCAATTGCTAGTGTTTTGGAGTGTGGTTCTGTTAGTAACTTGGTATAATTAATACCAATTGTATAAATATGTATTTAGTTGTATTAGAAAACTAACTAGTGAATATCAGAATTACTTTCTCACTTATCTCTCTCTTTCTTGTTTCTCTCTCACTTTTCCTATCTTTTTCTTTATCTCTTACTTCCTTTTTCCCTCTCCTTCTCTTATGTTTTCTCTCTATCCAAACACTAGTCATGACCAATTAATCAGGATCATGACAACTTGGTAGCAGAACAGTTGATTCTTGGAATTCTTCTTCTCTCCTTATTCTCTTTTTCTTCTTTACCATTCTTTTCTCCTTGAATTACAACTCTGCTATCATTCTCTTCTTTCTCTATTCTTTTCTCACTTTCTCACACTTTCTTGGTTCCCAAACACCAAGATTCTTCTTTCTCTCTTCTCTTGTTCTCATACTCTTCTTAATTTCTAAATCTTTCAAAAGCCCAACTTTAATTTTGACTCCAATTAAAGAAACCTATGGCAAGTAACCCCAAACTTTTGAGTTTTGGAGAAGAATTAGAACTTATGAAACAAAATAATCAAAGCCTTATGGATGAGATTGATGAAGTTTTGGACAACAAATTTCTTTCAAGAAGAATCAATGAAGTAAAGTGTGATTATTTGAGAATAAAATCAATGGCTTTAGAAAAAGAAATTTGGACCATTTTTGTGGATCAAAACATCAAGGAAATCTTGGAAGATCTTGATGCTGAATTGTAGACTATTGAATTAGAGGAAGAAGATGTGCAGCCAGTTGATCAAAATGTTGAGTGGTCCAATTTTGGAGAAAAAGATCAAGACCATGACTCTGAAACTGGTCAAAGTTTACCAATTCAAGATGTTGACAATGAAAAATTCGGGTTCTCTATGAGTACGATGGCAATTGCAACTCATGAAGACAAAATGGCAAAACTGATAAACAAAGATGGAGAAAAAGTGTTTGTAGGAAAATAATTCTGAATCTGTTAAGCCACCTAGGAGCAAATTGGGATTTTCACTTCCAGTCGGTATGAGCACTTCTTGCATTTATAGGCCTGCCTCAAAAGAATATTGTCTTCCTAAGACTTTTTATGGTATTGAATTTTTTGGTGTTAATGAAGTCATTCACTTAAATAAAATTGATAGACAGTTGGGTTATTGTATTGGTTGCAAATTGGACTTGGGTTCTTATTTTCCTATGATTTATAAGGAATATGAATTTGAGAAATGGAAAGGACAAAGGAAAAGAATGAAGATTCTTGTTAATGAAGATGGGATTAGTCGCCTATTGATTTGAGTTGCCTAATTTAGTCGTTATGCATCTAGTGTTTCATGTTAGCTTGGCTAAATTCCAGAGTATTACTAGGAATTCAACTTCATTATTTAGCAGTTTCATATTTGGCTGGGTATTGTTAATCCAATGACTTCAAGATTTCCTTTTTTTTTTCTTTCAAGGTAAGGAAAGTTTTAAATCTAAGGGCTATTGTCAGGTTCATGTTGACGTGTGTAGCTGTTATGTTGACATTGGAAGGTGAAGATTGAGGAAGTGGTTCTATAGTTGCATTTCATTAGCAAGTATGGTTGCAGTGCAATCTCGTGTTATGGAATTGTTACTTGATTAATCCATGCTTGGAGAAGTTTTCAACCATTACTTATAAGAGGTTGTTTCAAAAAGGCAACTAAGTGTCAACATAGTTGGTTCAATCTATATGAATCTCATTGACTACCATCCATTACAAGTTTAGAATTACTCAACTTAAATATCCTTGGGGATAAGGATAGTTTACAGGGAGAGGCAATGTTAGGAACTTAGTATAATACCAATTGTATAAATATGTAGTAGCCATATTTAGTGAATATCAAAGTTACTTTCTCACTTACCTCTCTCTATCTCTATCTCTCTCCCTCTTGTTTCTCTCTCACTCTTCCTCTATCTCTCTTCTTGTTTGTCTCTCTCCATCTTGTTTCTCTTTCACTCTTCCTCGTTTACTTCCTTTTTTCCTCTCTTTCTCTTGTGTTTTCACTCTATCCAAACACTAGTCATGACCACTTAATCAGGGTCATGATAAGTTCTTTCAAGGTTCATAACATCTATATTGTGGTGGGATACAATAATAAATTTGATGAATAAATAGAAAATACATGAATGTTCTTTGGGGTTTTCTAGGTGAGTTTGACATATGGTTGTTTTAAACTATTGTTTGCACTTATAAATTATCTAGTATAGCAACTCCATGCTTCTCAAACATTATGCAAGTATTATGTTCAAATATTTCATGATTTCAATAACTTGGTTTCTCGGGGCTTTGTCTAAAAACAACCAGGTCATGGTTCACATGGGGTTGGGGTATCATTATTGTGGACGGAATTGAGAAGAGAATAGTTTATTTAATGGTGGGTTTAAATCCATTAAAAACATGGCTAACAGAATGCCTTGTTACATTGTTGCAGGAAAATATAGATTATTTTGGGGGGTTTTTTTGTTATTTTAGAAGTGAAGGAAAGTATAGAATCGAGATGTCATAAGCTGGAGATTTTTTCAAAATTATTAAAATTAATATAGTTAGATTTTGAAATAAATATGAAGAATTGAAATGGTTGGTAAGGTTGTAACCTTTAGAAATAAGATGCTTTTTTTTTTGAAATATTTTGTCTTTTATGAGCAGACATTGTTGAATATAAGTAGTTACTTTTCAAAGAATGTGTCTTTATAAAAGAGAGGTTAAAGTATAAAGAGTTGTAACTCTTAGGAGGGATACGTTTCTTTTGTGTGTATGGGAAAAAGAAGATTTTATTCAACTTAACTCAATTAAGTCTTAGTCTCAAGTTAATTGGGATTGGCTATATAGATTCACTTTTTCCACTCAGAGCGATCTTGGGCTGCATCTTCGAAAAGATATAAGGTCTCTAAGTCATTTTGAATTACTCTCCTCCATGTGCACTTAGGTTTGTCCTTCCCTTGCTTATTTGTGTCTACTTTAATGTGTTTTATTTCTTTAACTGGTGTATCTAAGGGCTTACCTCTCACATCTCCAAACCACCTCAATCTCCATTCCCTCAATTTGTTTGCTTGTGGGGTAACTCCAATTTTCTTTCTAATTTACGGACTTTATCTATTCTAGCATGACCATGCATTCATCTTAATATTCTCACTTTTATAAATCTTGCTACTCTTGTAACCACTATTTTTAAAATCGAAGGGGTTTTCGTTTCGACTTGTCCGTTTCAATAAGATATTTCTTAAAATTTTTTTGAAAAAATATATAATTAATGCTTAAAAATTTTTTTAAAAAGTCAGACAAAAATATATAAATATAGTAAAGTAATGAAAACTAATTTTATAATGTAAATTTTGAGTAAAATGGTGTAGTTTTTAAAATTTTTTCATAAAACAAAGTAGTTTTAGGTTGAATCGGTTTGATTCGGTTTTCGATTTTGGACGGTTTTTCTTATTTTGATTGGTTTTGACTAGTTTTTTAGGTATTCAGTTTTTTAGATTGAACCGAACTGGACCACAGGTCCGGCTGGTTCTAGATTTTACCAGTTTGACTGGTTGGTCTGCTCTGATTCTAAAAACACTGTTTGCAACAAGTTGAGCAGCAACATTCATAAATCAACAAACAAAAGAAAATTTCACATGAACTAGACATCGAACTAACACTTTGCAATCATCAATCAACAAACTAAAGCTAGAGCTATAATTAAGCTCATCTTGTAATCCATTAAAGACAGGAAGAGAGTCCATCTCCACAATGACTTTTGTCAAAAGGCACTTCCTTAATCCATGATAAAGCTTCACAAACCTCTATAGCTTCAGCATTTTCTGGCGCTTAGTTACCAGGAATAACATCACATTTAGCAAAAATCATTCTTCCTTCATGATCTTGGACAATGCAGCCATAACCAACTAAACCTTCGGATGCAAAAAGTGCCACATCTACATTAAGTTTCAGCCAATCCACATCAGGTTTTTGCCAATAGATGTCACCTATCACATTTGCTTCAGAATGGGCTGTTACACTTGCTTGCTTCCTATATGCCTCCGACCATATTAACAATCTGATTAACCGCCGAGGCTTTTTGCTTCCAAACAATATTATTCCTGGGCATCTATAAACATCAACAAATCATTGTGGCGAAGCAACAATCTTCCGTAGATCGCAAATTAAGCAATGCTATAACCTGCTGTATAAAATCCTAAACCTGCTTTAGAAGTTGACCAACATTGTCTTGTAGAGGAGCAATCACGCAAAACATGAGAGCTGACTCCTCCTCCATTAAGCACACAAGACGCATAGCATTCACCTCTATTCTACGAAGTCGCAAAACATTAGCTGTAGAAATACATCCTTTCCAGGCCCTCCAAAGAAAGTTCTTCCCCTTTGGCCACACAATTATTTTGAGAATTAGCATCATCAAGGTGTTCCTGCAGCAGCCTATTGCAGTTTTTAATTGAATTCCATCCTTTTGGGTAGCAAGCCAATAGCAACTATCCTCCACACTTTGTGAGCTAAGAGGGATACTGTAAATCGTATATGGTCTTTTAAATTGTGCATTTTCAAAAAGTATATAGGTAATCTATTTCCATTTGTAAAATAATTTTCATCTATCAATTACAAAAGTTCTTAATAGTCTTGTAAATTTTCTAATTTCGTTAGAACACATATAATTAGACATAGACTTCATTGAATTTTGGGAGGCTTTTTCGTTGGACCTGATGAGGGATAAATAAAGCCTTAAGGATGTGGTTTTGCAACATTTGTAGAAGTCATTCATCAAATTTATTGACAAATCATTTATATCCAGAAAAAAAAGTTCCAACATTGGTTTGCTATCAAATTTAGCATTAGAGGTTCAAGATTATTTGATGCTACAAATCACTGGTTGCCTACTAACTGTAGGACAGTTGTGTCCTGTTTCACTTGAACCTTACAGAGATTGGACTTCGAACAGAATGTTTAACAGGAACCCATATTATATATCCTTGAGCAAATTCACTTGTCTTTCCACCATTTCCAGTAGGACTGAATGTGGCCGAGTATGTTGCCTCCTGGTTCACCCTTGAGCAGTAAAGTCTAGAGGGCTTGACTAACACAGCAACTCCTGGTGGGGCAACAATTGTCGCAGCATAAACTGAATTCGCCTCTCCTACATTTGTCACAGTTCTTGTGAATGTCTGCGATGGTCCTAGTGTGACAGAAACTGAAGGGTAGTTCAGTTCCGCTTCAGGTATGGTTGGTCTTGTTGAGCACTTAATTGGTCTATGTGCAATTGTGCTGACTTGCTCATCCTTGTAACCCAGGCCACATAAATAAGGTATGTAATCATCTGGTTGGATGTCATAAATTAATCCTGGGTCATTTGCTCTTGATGGATTCACATGGCCTGCGCCTGTGGCAGAGATATCTGCAGGTTGATTTGTTTCATCATTAATGGGCTCTCCTCCCATGTTTAGGATATCAGCTGTAGTCATTATGGCAGATTTAATGGCAGCTGGGGACCAATATGGATGGGAGCTCTTAAGCAAGGCTGCAATGCCACTAAGGTGAGGGCATGCCATTGGTCCAGGAGTGAGCATTCTAGCTGCATGGCCATTCCCTCTTGACAATAACAAAAATACAAAACCAACCTTCAACATAATGTCTGCCACTAAGGTGAGGACATGCCATTGAAGTGCCAGACATTATGTTGAAGGTTGGTTTTGTATTTTTGTTATTGTCAAGAGGGAATGGCCATGCAGCTAGAATGCTCACTCCTGGACCAATAATATCTGGTTTTAAAATTCCTGAGCTTGCCAAGTTGGTGCCTTTGTATGAGAACGAAGCAACTGCTGGAGATAATGGGTCTCCTATAACAATTCCTTTAAACAAGATTGTTGCCTCTGGTGTTTTGTTTGAATTTATATATCCTTTGATCTTCAGTCCTGCAGCAAAACTGACATGGGTTGCAGGGAGGACATGAACATCAGCTATGGTACTGAAGCCGTTAGTCTCGTCATTCATGAGTATCATGGCAGCACCTCCAGCATTTTTCACTTCCTCTCCTTTAGCAATTCTGCCTATTCCCCCCTCCTCTTTCACACAAGACTACTTTGCCATTCACATCCACGCCTTCTAGTGCTCCTTCACCACATAATGCTGACCCTGGTTTACCATTCATACCAGCATAAACAAGGGGTAACAATGTGGTGGGGAAGTTGTTAGGTTGGAAAACGGATTCACCATCTAATTCTTCTCGATTTCCAAGCTTTGCTGTGGCAGCAATTCTTCTATCTAGGGTGCTTGCTCCAACTGTGAGAATCCATGGGGCTTCATTAGATAATATGCCATTGAGAGGACCAGAATTTCCAGCAGCACAGCTTACAAATATTCCATTCTGGACAGCTGCAAATGCACCTATTGCCAGGTTGTCTTGAAAAAATGGCATTGACACATCGCCGAGGGAGTGCGACAGCACATTAACTCCATCCTGCACTGCTGCATCAAGGCTAGCTAATATATCAGTTTCAGGACAATCATCATTAGGATCTCCAAAGCATACTTTGTAAATATCCAGATGAGCATAAGGTGCTATTCCAATTGCTGTGCCGTTTGCATTTCCAAGTACGTCAGCATTGTATACAAAGCTGCCAGCAGTTGTGCTTGCCGTGCGAGTCCCATGGCCATCTACATCAATTGGTGTTTTAGCCACTGCTCCCTTCATGGCCTTAGCTGCAAGATTGAAAGCTCTTGCACCAATCAGCTTGTTGTTACACTCAGATGTATTAAACTCACATCTTCCTTTCCATTTCACTGGAGGTGGTGGCGTCCCTTTGTCATCGAATGAAGGATGGCTAGGAAAAATTCGACCATCTAGTACTCCAACGATCACTCCCTTGCCAAAATTTGAATCTTTCCAGAATCCCATTTGCTGGTGCAACCCCAAGAAGCTGGGAGTGTGTGTTGTTTTCAGATGTATTTTCCTTTCGGGAAATGCTGAAACAAAGGCAACAATCTCTTCCATGGCTTTCACTTCCTCCTGTGTTAGTCTGGCAGCAAAACCACTGATTATATTTTGGTATGAGTAAAGCATACGTTGCTGCTGCTCTTTGAAGCTTGCTGTGCTAAATGGCAAAAGCGACTTGTGCCAGTTCTTCAGATCTTCTGGCTGGGAAAAGATTCTTCCTTCTGGTTGGCTGACATGGATAATGTAGGTCTGCAACTTGTTCTTTTCAGTTGTGTATTCAGCTGCTTGAGCAATCTCTGGATAGAAGATAATAAAGAAGAAAATGAGAAAGAGAAAAGGAATGATAGCCATGTTTGCTGACCAATTGCTCTTTTTCATGAAATGCTCAGTTGTTCTTGTTTCCTCAACTGGTTGCAGGAGCAATATATATATATATATATATAGCAATGGAGCTGGGAGAAGATGGCCAGCATATTCGCATTTTGTTCGTTGAGCATTGCTATTGGAGCATTATGGTTTGGCCTACTGTTTTATATTTTTGGTACTTGACATTAATAATGTATATGCCTGAGTTCGTCTGCCTTGTTCTTCAATATTCAATATACCTTGCTTTTCATGTCTTATTCTGATGGTTCTCCTTTGTACTTGTCATCTTTTGCAAAATTACTATGTTCTTATAAAAGCTTTTGTAAAAACGTCTAGGAATAGAATATTTACGCGGCTTTAGTCCAAAACTAAGTCCTAGTGGGGTACCATTTGCAACCTGGTTTTGTAATTTTCGTTTGGATCAGTCAATCCTCAATGAACCAATACAGAGCTGTTGTAACTATGCAATTTCAAAAATCTATCCATGTTATTGTTGTTTAATAATTTTATTTCAAAAACCTCCAACAGTTGTATCCATGCAGGGGATGTACAGAACAGAATTTTCTTAGTTTGCATAGCCAGGCGATAGTTGCTCTCAGAACATTTCCAGGAACATGATCTGATCCTTTTTTTGTCAGTTTGCCAGGAATTCAACAATTATTTGCATTTTAGTTGCGGTATATATACTTCATGATTAGTGTTGGATTATCTCTACATTTAGAAAATTTTGTATATCCTTCAGTTGGCCTTAAAAGCTCAACTCTTCAACTGGCCGCATTGAATGCAGTCTTCTGCCTTTTGTTTGTGATGTATTTAGGGAGTCCACTGTGCATTTATTTTCATAAGATGGTTAAGTTTTCATAAGATGGTTAAGAGGATTAAAGAAAACGGTTTTCTCGATAGGTCTGGTTGTGATTTTCTAATGATCCTAGTGGTTGGAATACTGTAGAAGCCTAGGACAATGGTCTCTTAAATTTAACTGATTAAGCACTAATTTTGGCATCAAAATATCACCATTGCTGAGGACACTGGTATTTAGCAGACATTTTTTGTAACCTATATACTTGTTATTAAGACTAAATTAAGAGCATGACTTAGCTAAGAATGTGAAAAATGTGATCAATCAAAAGTTACAACCTTGATCAAGAAGATTTGTACTCTTCTTGCTTCTTGTGGTATCTACTGGACAGGCTTAAACAAATTTATCATTTTCATTTATTGGAGAAGACGTCTGCAAAAGTGCAAAATATTTTGTTGACATCTTTCATGCCCGCCTAGCCCTCATTTGAGAATATGACCACTATGGGGCTTCTGACAGAATACTGATCAGAAACCCATTTTAGGTATCCTTGAGCAACTGGCTTCCCATTGTTTCCTTTGTTGGTAAATGTCACTGTATATGTTGCTCTCTCTTTTTCTTGGGTGAAGACAATCTTAGCAGGTGTAACCATAATGTCCACTTCTGGGGGCGGAACAGCATAAACAGTGTAAGATGAAGCAGCTGGGCCGACATTGGTGATTGTTCTTGTATATGTTTGAGTTTTATTACCGAACACAATTGAAAATGAAGGATAATTCAGTTGTGCTTCAGGTATGCTTTGCACTTCTGAGCACTTCACTTTACGTTGCACAATGTATGCAATGTCTCTATCCCTGTAACCCAAACCGCACAAGTAAGGAATATAATCATCAGGCTGAATGTCATAAACAAGTCCTGGATCACTAGCTCTTGATGGGTTAACATGACCTGCTCCAGTGGCCAATATGTCAGCAGGAAGAAGCCTTTCATCAACAATTGGCTGCCCATCAAGGTTTACTAAATCAGCACTAGTCATAATAGCTGATTTGATTGCAGCAGGCGACCAGTCGGGGTGGACACTTTTCAGCAATGCAGCAATACCACTAAGATGAGGGCAAGACATTGAGGTGCCTGAGATCATGTTAAATGTTGCTTTCGTATTGGTTTTGTTCTCCACTGAAATTGGCCACGCTGCAAGAATGCTTACACCAGGACCTATGATGTCTGGCTTTAGGATGCCAATGCTCGCCATGCTTGGGCCTCTAGAGGAGAAGGAAGCAACCATGGGAGCAGTTTTTACCCCAATTATAGTGCCTTCAAAATATAACATTGCTGTTGGTGTTGATGTTGAGTTTAGATAGGCTTTGATTTTCACTCCATCTGTGTAACTCACATGTGATGCAGGAAGAACATGAGCATCAGCTAAAGTGCTGTAGCCATCAAGCTCCTCGTTTGCAAGAATCATGCCGATGCCACCAGCATCCTTGACTACTTGTCCTTTCTGAACCCTTCCTACTAATCCACCTCTATCACACAGAACTATCTTGCCTTTGACATCAGCACTTTCCAATGATCCTGGCGCACAAACAGCTGATGATTGATTTCCATTCTTGCCTGGATAAATAAGAGGCCAAAAAGTTGGGGTGGAGATTTGTGGCTGGAAGAGTGATTCCCCTAAAACTTCTTGCTTATTTCCAAGCTTCACTGTTGCTCTTATGCTCCTATCGATGGTGCTTGCTCCAACAGTGAGAATCCATGGTGCCTCATTTGATAAAGAAGAATTATCTGGACCTGAATTTCCAGCTGAACAACTTACGAAAATTCCACTTTGAATTGCACCAAATGCACCCACTGCAATGCCATCTGCAAAAAAAGGAGATGAACCACCACCTAGAGAAAGAGAAAGCACGTCAACTCCCTCTTCAACGGCAGTATCCATTGCAGCCAATATATCACTCTCACTACAACCAAAGTCAGAACAAACTTTGTAAATAGCCAAATGAGCCAAAGGTGCCATTCCAATTGCTGTGCCATTAGCATTACCGAACACATTGGCACCATTTACGAAACTACCTGCTGCCGTGCTTGCTGTGTGCGTGCCATGTCCTACATCATCAGATGGATCAGCAGGTGGGGGATACACATCAGATATGAATGTTCTTGCACCAATGAGTTTCTTGTTACATGTAGTTCCATTGAATTCGCATTTTCCTTTCCATTTGGCTGGTGGAGGAGGCATGCCTTCATCACCAAATGAAGGATGATCTGGTGATATACCAGTGTCCAAAATGCCAATAATCACTCCCTTACCGGAACTTGAGTTTCTCCAGAGACCTAAATTTTGGTGCAGCCCTAAGAAGTTGGGACTATGAGTTGTATGTAGGGGCAATACTTTTTGCGGTCGGGCTGATACAAATTCCACTTTCTCTTCCATGGCTTTTGCTTCCTTTGCAGTCAGTTTTGCAGCAAACCCACTTACCACATTTCTGTAGGAGTATATAATGTGTTCTTTCCGGTTTGACTCTGAAATACTAGCTGGCAGAAATGACTGGTACCAACTAAGTAAATCTTGAAATTGTTCTGAAACTCCTTCTGGCTTTGTTACATAGACAATGTAGGTCTGTAAGTTGATTTCCTCACCAATAATGTTCTTGCTCACTACTCCCTCATTGATTATTGCTTGAGAGAAACTCAAGAAGGAAGTGAGAGTAACAACAAATATAACCACCATTGGTGGCAGCAATCTAGACCCCTTGTTCTCCATGTTAATGAGGGAAGAATGTTAATGTCTTGAGCACAACACCCAACCCTATTGAGGTATTTATAATAGAATGGGGATGGAACAAGAGGTAGAAACCAGAAATTGTGGTGGTATGAACAAAGACAATTCATGTCTCTAGCGGCAGGAGTTATCACTGGAGCCTTGGCAACACAGTGCCATTTGGTGATGTATACAAGAGCTTAAAACTTGGAATTTTGTTCTCAAACTTTCGGCAGCCTGCTGATAATCTGCATTGTTAGAAACAAGGTGGTGATAAAGCTAATGCAACCTAATGCTTACTGGTTTAGAAACACGTCAACTCTGGCTTGATCCTCTTTGGGGGGGGGGCACAAAAGACTGTAACATGTACATTGATTTTTCCGTGAATTTACTTTGTTTGACAAATTATTTGTTGAATTATTTTATAGTAGGAGATATATTGTTGATTCAAGTCTCAGTTATGCTACACTCAACCAACATAAAAAATTTTGCTTTTGTTCTTCTATCTGCAATTTGACTGACTTCTGATGATTTTCTGATTAGGATCAACATTTAGATTAGAGTGATCTATCAGCTTGGTATACACAACTAGTTTTTTCCATCAGGACTTGGAAATATTCAAGCCTAAGTCAAAATAAAGCTGCAATAAACCTTATGCAGTATTAGGTTTTCCTTGATGTTGCTTAAATGCTTGTTGGTTTATTATAATATTAGCATCATACATATAAACCACATAGTTGACCTTCAGGTTAGTATTAGTCATTGCTCCTTTTACTCGATAGTATTAAAAGTTCAATTACTCTGGGGACAAGTCAATGTCCATTGGGCAGTAACCTTATGAAGAAAATCCTGATGTTGTAATGCTGAAAAAGAAAACTGATGCAGACCAAAGTGATATAATTACACCAAAATGTGCACTGTTCATGCTTAGAATCTATTCTTATGTAGAATTATTTATATCGCCCAAAATCACAAACCTTTTGCCTCTTATTCTAATTGTTTATGAATGCTCTTGCTCTAAGATATACCATAGAGTTATATTCCTTGTTGTGATAGAGCTTCATTCAATAATTGAGCTAGAACTTGAGGTAGATATCCCAGAGCAAACACCTCAACGATTGCTAAATATCACCATTATATTGCTCAAGTTCAGATAATTAGGTCACAGTATACTCCATCTAATTCCAAACGAATAGAATTTATCATTGATTCACAAAACTATGGAAATCACATTTTCAATTATAGGACAATGCATAAAATGTGGCGGGACTGACCATACAATCAAAATCTTCACATATGGAAATGTGTTATTCTATTATCAAGAGTAATATTGCCATAAGTTATAACAACTTTGTTGTATTTCTTATTCAAATATGACAGCAATTGGGCTTCAAACACTACACCCATCGGCTACCCAATTCGGGCATCGTCGAGAGAATGATGCATCATTGAAATCATATCTTCTGAATGTCACAGTATGTTGCAGTCTGGTTCTTCCCACTGAAATTGATGTTGTTAGGCATTGCCATAACATCTACTTCCAGCTGCTGTGCCAGCTGTGCAAGTCCCACGCTGGTACTCATCATCTGTGTTATTACTGTCAGTGGCAAAATTTCTTGCACCAATAAGCTTATTGTTGCACAAAAATGTTCCATTTAAATCACACTTTCCTTTCCATCTTGCTCGTGGAGGCGGCATTCCTTCACCACTAAATGATGTATGATCAGGTTTTATTCCACTGTCCATAAGTCCAATAATCACTCCCTTGCCATAATTTGAATAGTTCCAAAATCCTGAATTCCGAAAACTCAAGAAGCTAGAGTATGAGTTGTGTGCAGTGGTACCATTCTTCTGGGCCGTGTTAACACAAAGCCTTCCTTCTTTTCTCTCCTTTACATCGTCTGGTATAAGTTTTGCAGCAAACCCCGTAACAACCTGGTGGTATGTATGCACCATACGTGGCTGGTTTAAATTAAAGATATTTTCTGGCAAAAAAAGATTGGTACCAGCTATCTAAATCTTTGGAATCTGTGAACACTCTGCCTTCTGGTTTCTCTAAGAACACTACAAGTATAAGTTGCTTTCCTCTTTCCTATTTGCATCACTGGTTAATGAATGAACTGCTGTTGCTTGGAAAGAGCTAAACATGGAAGTGAGAGTAAGGAAGAGCACCAACAACATGGTTGGCAATAATTTGACTTATGTATTCCTTGTTAATTAAAGAAAATGCTGCAGCTATTGAGTTATATATATATATATATATATGATGATGATGATGATGGCTAGCATTACAAAAATTGAAGTTCATTGGTTGAAATTTCTTCATTGTTTGTCGGACACATTTAAGCTTTTGAGAATTGATTAATTAGCAAGCTCACAAATTTGCCCATGGATAAACATTTTTTCCTAAGGACTCGGTAATGTTGCCAGTCCATATCAGGGGCAAGGCAAAGCTGCTACAAGTCTTATGTATGTAATAGCAATGTTTCTTTGAATGTCAAGGTTGGACATTAGCCTATATTGACAAGAAGTAGCTTTTAATTCTTGTTAACTGCATTGTTTGAACTTCGCAAATAGTACATAAATTTGACAAACTTTTTTTTTTTTTCTTTGAACTATTGACTCTCTCTGCCTCCCTATCCTTCGGGATTTGGCATTCTTATGTGATTCTTTTGTTCTATTATTATTATTGTTTCCTAATAATTTCAGGTGGAAAAATGAGTTTCTTTCAACAAAATCAGCTGTTTCTGTTCTTAGATGTGTGCCTTGATATTGTCAAAGAGCAGAATTTCCAATTTTTTATTGTGGAATTTTGTGGGAAGTCAGTCCTTGATGTGTCCTCTTAAATTTATGATGAATAATTGTTCATGAATAATTTGGTTTGGATGGGCCTGCATCTATGGTTTGTTATGCTTATCAGCTAGCACTTCCATATATGGAAATTGAAAGCAAAGCTGTTATTTTCTTTGCTCTTTACGTTATCATGAACTAACAGTATTCTGAAGACAAATAATAGTAAGCTTTCCCTACTTTCAAAGAAAGACTAAGCAGCAAATCTTATAATGCATTACTTTGTTTATTTAAATAGGACAGCAATTGGACTTCCATTGCTGTATTCATCAGCCACCCAATTAAGGTATCATTGCGAGTAAAAGATCCACCAGCATTCCTCTTCTTCCGAAATGTTATCCAGTATGCAGTTTTATGCTTTACCATACTAAAATTTATAAGACGTTACCTTAACAGGCAGCTAAAATTCTCACGCCAGGGCCTATGATGTCTGGTTTCAAGATCCCAGGGCTTGCGTTGCTAGGACCTCTTGAGGAAAATTCAGCAAGTTGAGGAGCATCTAGTAAGCCGATTACAGTTCCTTTAAACAAAATCGTAGCATTTGGCGATGAAGATGAGTATATGTAGTCTTTTATTGCTAATCCTGCCATGTAACTCACATGTGATGCTGGGAGCACATTAAGATCAGCTGTGGTGACAAAACCATGATAATCATCATTCATTGCAATCATGGCAACACCAGCATTGTCTTTCACTTCTTGGCCTTTGGAAATTGTTCCATACCCACCCTCGCACAACACTATCTTGTCTTTGACATCGACATCTCTTAATGATCCTGGTTCGCAGTATGCAGATGATGCAATACCATTTGCACCTGCATAAATGAGTGGCATTAATGTGGAAGGAAAATCTTGTGGTTGGGAGAGGGATTCGCCATTTAGCTCTATGTTATTTCCAAGAGACACTGTTGCTCTTATCACTCTGTCTACAGTGCTTGCTCCTACAGTCAGAATCCATGGTGCCTCATTTGATAAAGTACTATTCTAAGGACCAGAATCCCTGCTGAGCAACAAACAAAGATCCCCCTCTGAATGGCAGCATATGCACCTAAGGCAATCACATCATCATAAAAAGGAAGAGAACCGATTCCAAGAGAAAGCGACATCACATCGACACCATCCTCAATTGCAGCATCCATTGCAGCCAATATCTCAGCATCACCAGCCTCGCTCGCTCTGCCAGAAACTTTATACATTGCTAAGTGGGCTAATGGTGCCATGCCAATTGCAGTTCCATTGGCCTGACCATAGTAATTGGCACCTTGCACAGGACTTCCAGCTGCCGTGGCAGCTGTGTGAGTCCCATGCTGGTATTCGTCGTTGGTGTTATTACTGTCAGTAGCAAAATTTCTTGCACCAATAAGTTTGTTGTTGCATGAAAATGTTCCATTCAGCTCACATTTCCCTTTCCACTTTTCTGGCGGAGGAGGCATTCCTTCACCACCAAATGAAGGGTGATTAAGTGTTATTCCAGTGTCAATAAGTCCGATAATCACTCCCTTGCCATAATTTGAATAGTTCCAAAATCCTGAATTTTGCAGACCCAAGAAGCTGGGAGTATGAGTTGTGTGCAGAGGCACCATCCTTCTGGGTCTGGCTGACATGAACCCTTCCTTCTTTTCCATCACCTTTACGTCCTCTGCTGCAAGTTTTGCAGCAAACCCTGAAAGAACATGGTGGTATGAATGCACCATACGTGGTTGGTTGGAGCTAAAGGTATTCTGTGGCAGAAAAGATTCATACCAGCTATCTAAATCCTTGGAATCGGTGAACCCTGTGTCTTCTTGCTTCTCTAAGAAGACAATGTAAGTTTCTAAGCTGCTCTCTTCTTTCTGTTTCAAATCATTGGCTGATGAATGGATTCTTGCTGCTTGGAAAGTGCTGAACATGGAAGTGAGAATTGGGAGGATTATAACCAACATGGTTGGTAACACTTTAGGCCTTATGTTTTCCATGTTAATTGAAGAACTAGAAAATGCTGCTCTCGTTGAGTTGCTGAAAACTCATGCATGCATTTATAGCATTTTACTTTAGAAAGAGACACAGGAGCGTAGTAATGTATGAATATGCAATGATTGCCGGCATTAGAAAAGTTGAAGTTTATTGGTAGTTATATTCTTGTAGGAATAGGTATTAGCCTTTCTGTAATATCATTCCTAATCCTACTACAGGGTTTATTTCCTTGTCAAGTTAAGCGTTTATTTAATTCTAGAATAGGATGTTTTGTTTAATCTTTGTGGCAGTATCAATTGCCTAGCCTATCTTTTATAATCGTTATTCGTCCTTATCTTTTTACTCCTTTTTCCAGCCTAAAAATCTTCTCAATTTCTTCTTTTTATGATCTCAAAGATTGATGGTTTTCATTAGCTATGTGTCTAGTATTAACTTTGGACACCTTTTTTTTTTCGGGTATTTAGTATACAAATAATACTTCTTGGCTCATGTTGATCTTCATTTAATGCAGATCAATGATTATTAAAAATTAATTATACTCTTCTATTATGATTGGAGGAATTGCATCATTTTTCTTTGGACCATTTTCATCCATTGTTATACTAATTCTCCTCTTGCAGTTAATATTTTAAAAATTGAATTGAATAATTCATTATGTTTGGTTTGAATTAAATTTTAATATTATTTTTTATTTAATTATTAAAAATTATTTCTATATTTTTAATATTTTTTTGATTTTCTAAATCTATTATAATAGAATCTAAAAATTAGTTAATTCAATTTGTTTCAATTTTGAAAAATCAAAATTGAAATAATTGAATTAAATATTTTTTAATAAAATTTTTTTAAATAAATGATATAATATAGTTTTATACTTAGAAATAAATCAAACATTATCTATATATACATATATAATTAATATATATGAAGTTTTATATAATTAAAATAATATAATTTATATTAAAAATTTTCAAAAAATTTGATTTAAATCGCATCAAACTAATTAAATGAAATCAAATTTGATTTGATTCGGTTTAATTTAGTTCATGAAAAATTTTAGTTTGATTTAGTTTTTATAAATTTAAAATTTCGTTAATTCAATTTTGATGAGATTTGAACTGTAATTGATCGATTGATCTTGACATCCCTACATAGTGTCTTTAATTTTTTAGAATAATGAGCAATAATAAGTATTATTATTTTAATATTATAAAATTTTAATATTAAATATTGCAATTAACAGAGAATTTTCAATTTTATCATAGATAATTAAAGATCAATATAACTTTATAATTGATATAAGAGTTATTAGAAAAAATAAAAGTTAATATATTATAATAATATTCATGTGATTTCCTATTTGAATACAACTTGTAAATAGAAATTTTTAGCCTAACTCATTCTTGAATTGCATTCACTTGCTCTATAAGGATTCAGTTGCATGTTTCATGATCTGTATTCATAACAAGCTCTTTTGACTTTTATGGAATGAAATATTTTTATAATAAAATTAATCCTTTTAGTTTTGTTGAATTAAAAGTTTAACTTAATTACAAATAATTCTTAAATAGAAATCTCATTTTGTAGAAAATAATTCTTTAATTAATTAAAAAATATTTTTCTAAATTAAAAAGTCAAAATTCATAAAAATTTGAGTTAACTTTATATTGAACAAATTATTCATCATATCATTTATTTTCTTTCTCTCTCTCTCTCTCTCTCTCTCTCTCTCTCTCTCTCTCTATATATATATATATATATATATATATATAGTATGATATTATTTAGTCAGTAAATGGGCCAGACCTAATACCACATAAGATCCAACTCGACCTAACACTCTAACCTACAGAACTAGCTCGACTCATTAGTAAGAGTCCAATCTGCTAGTGCAACTCGACTGCAAGAGAACACTCGGTTTACTAGAAAGTCACACAAGTCTAGTCAAACAATAACTACAAACTTACTTCAATAGTAGCAAATTCATCCTTAGATAAAGGACCCTAAGTATCTTTCATGCTCTCTGGAATCTCTACATTGCTTATACTCCCAACTATACTTAGCTGACTTAATCATCGGAGTTGACTCATGATTAAGGATCAGACTTCTTTTGACTTTTTTAATCTTGCAGACTATCCGAACCAACTCTCTTACTCTCGAAGACTAAGCCAAATTGATTGCACGAATTATCTATTCAGATATCATTATTGTGGTGAGCATGGACTTGCTACAACATACCTCTCGAGCTTCAATTATGACTTCCCCCAGCGACCCTAAAACCCTTTAAACCAAACATCAATACTGTATCTTATAAAACACTAACACTTGAGAACTCCCTACCTTTACTCCTCCTGTGGCAACAAAGTACCGAGCATATGCCTTTACAGAAACACCAACCTATGACCTTTAAGCCACTAACAGGTTTGCAACTGCCTATGCAGATTTCATAGCAACACTAAAATGCCTTGAGCAAACCCTATTGTAGAGAGAACTCCAGCTTCCCCTAACAACCTTAGCCATTGAACTAAGATAAACCTTACCTTTACTTACCCCACTTGGCCTTGCAGAAAACTTGGCAACGAATGAATACAAGATCAGATGCTCAGAAACATACGATGATATAAGATAATCCTCATATAAACCAGTAGAAAGCTCAACAATATAGACAATGAGTACTTACTAGGACAAAGACACCTTGTAGAAAAAGGTAATGAAAGTCTTAAGGTGAGCTTAGAGCAAAGAACATTTCGCCTTCGATCACCACACCTATGGCCACAATCCTTTGGTCATAGAAAAAAAGTTGAACATGTGCCCCATAAGTTCAAATTGTTGTCAATTGACAATTACAAAAGGCACAACTGACCCCAGAAGTTGCCTGTACAAATTTTGATCTAAGATGGAACTATGCAATTGTTCAAATGCCCTATTATGCAAAAATTTCCCCACCACTCTAGAAGGAATCACTTAGGAGTGGTATCAAGACTTATCCCATGACTCCATTCATAGTTTCACTCAACTCGCTTAGTGTCTCACAACCATATTCCTATCAACTATTCTTTAGATGAAAATCTCCTTAGACTTACATGAGGTAGTTAAGGAGGAAAAGGAGTCCCTACGAGATTACTTAGCCAAGTTCAACAAAGTGGCTATGCAGATAAACAACCTCAATCATGAGGTAGCAATAAATGCCATGATCTGAGACTGTAAGAATTGAGGGCTTTTTTATTGTCTTAGTGTTGACCCCCCAAAAAACTTTTATGAGTTAATAGAAAGAAGTAACAAGTTCATCTGATTGGATGACAACTTGTGAACTTACTCCCATAGCCCATACAAGAAAAAAAAAAAAAAGAAAGAAAGGCATAGAGTTGAGGTCAGAAATAAGAGAGGCTAGAATAGGCAAGAAGGACAATGCTCCGTCCCCACTAACTTTAATAGCAGTACAACTCGGTATTACACACCTCTCATAGCTAGCAGAGGAGAAGTCCTTCACTGGATTAAAAGATCGGGTGAGAGAATCCACTTCCACTAGCCACTAAAAGGCTCAACCACTAGAAACAAAGACAAGTACTGCAACTTCCATAATTATAACGGACATGACCGGAAGAGTTCAGGGATTTGAAAAATGAGATCGAAAGGCTAGTTCAACAGGGCAAGGTCAACCAGTTTAAAAAATGGGCAACCCCTGAAGATGACAGGCAAATGCCCCTACAAGAAAGTAACCACAGGGACAAAAAGCCTAACACCTGACAATATGTAGTGGTCATCAATGTCATGGCTAGGGGAACTACAGGGGTGACAGCTCCACCGCCAGAAAGAGACAAGTCCATGAAATATACTCAGTAAAGAATAAAGAGAGCTAAGCTGAATCATTCTTTTGCCCCATTACATTCTCTACAACTGACGATGACAGAAAGCTAAGTACTCCCCATGTAGATGCCTTGGTGGTTCAAGGCCAGATTAAAAACTACTTGGTTAAACGCATCCTAATAGATGACAGTAGCTCACTAAATATGATGAGTTGAAGACCTTCAAGGCATTCGACTTAGACCTTAAAAGGCTACGCCTAGTCCAAACCCCCTTTGACTGACCTAGGGGGAATTAGAGTTGAAGTGATGGGCTCCGTTGAGCTGACCATGGAGCTCGGGGACATAGAACTGACTAAGAAATTCAAAGCCATATGGATGGTAGTAGATATCCCCTTTACATACAATGTCATCATTAGTTAACCCATCCTTTATGATACAACAGCTTGCCTCATAATTAGGTACCTAACCATGAAGATCCCAACTGAGAAAGGGGTGACAATTGTCAAAGGGGATCAAAAAGTAGCCAGAGAAACTTACATGACCATCCTAGAAGAAGTACACCATGCAATGTCTTTCAAACCGTTCGACTTCATTTCAGAGAGCACCCCTAAAAATGTTGAGCCAATAGCTGAATTAAAGCCCTTTCCAATAGGGCAAGACTAAACTTTACTTATTAGAATGGAGCTAACCAAACCCATCGAGAAGGATATTAACTCAGCTCTGAAAGAAATTCTAGAAATCTTTGCTTGGAGCCCTTTAGACATCACAAGAATTGACTTTTTGGTCATTATGCAAAACTCAATGTAGACAGCTTAACCAAACCCATTAAGCAGAAAAGAGGGAATCATGCACCTGAGCACCAAAAAGCCATTGTCAAGGAGATATGCAAATTACTACATGATGGGTTCATTAGGGAGGTCCAATACCCAAACTAGCTAGCAAATGTGGTGTTTTGTCAAAAAGCCCAACAGGAAATGATGAATGTGTGGAATTCATTGAACTTAATAAAGTCTGTTCGAAAGACAGTTACCCTTTACCTAACATCGATCAATTGGTGAGCTCCACGACAAGGTATGAGTGCTATAGTTTTATTGACACCTCGATAGTGTATCATTGATCTAGATTTTTGTGTTGGATGAAGAAAAAACTAGCTTTGTCCCGCTTGAAGGCACTTATTGTTATAAGGTTATGCCTTTTGGCCAAAAAAATATGGGAGCTACTTAACAAAGATTGGTGAACCACATGTTCGAAGATAAGATTGGTAAGACAGTAGAAGTTTATGTAAAAGATATGACTGTGAAGAGCCGCTGAGCTGAGGATCACACAAATACCTAAGAAAAGCCTTCAAGATATTCAACTAGTACAACATGAAGCTCAACCTAGAAAAATGTGCCTTCAGAGTCTAAGCATGCAAATTTCTTGGGTTTATGATCTCTTAGAGAGAAGTAAAGGCTAATTTAGAGAAAATTCACACAATTATCGACATGCAATTACATCGAACCACTATGAAATATAGAAACTTAACGAAAGAGTCATAGCTTTAAGGATGTTCAAATCCTTGTTCGCTCGCTGCTGTTTGCCATTCTATAAGAAACTGAGAGATTTGAAAAAATTTAAGTGGGATGAAAAGTGTCAAAAGGCCTTTGAAGACCTAAAAGCTCATTCGGCCGACCCAACTACTTAGTTGCCCACAACAAGAACAAGCCACTGTTCATGTACTTAGCAACAACAAAAAAAACAATAGGTTCAATATTGGTGCGAGAAGAAAAAGGCGAGTAGAAATGAGGAAATGAAAAGGCTGGCCCTGATCTCTTCGTTTTCTTTATTTTATCTGTTCTCTTTTTCTTTTTTTTAAAAACATTTTTATATTTGTAAAATTTTAAAAATAATATAAAAATAATTTTATAAAAATAAAATATTTTATTTAATTCTATATTTAGTCCAAATACAAAATTTTTTTCATTTAAAATGAATTTTGTTTTATTTTTTAATATGTCAAATATAAAAATTTAGGAAATAAATGATATAAGAATGCATTTTTAAATGAAATGAATTTTAAATTATAACTAAACCGCAAACAAATGTAAATGTTGGCTACTTATTCAAACATGACAGCAATGGGGCTTCCAACACGGTATCCATCAGCCACCCAATTTAAGTATCCCTGAGCAAAACGTCCACTAGCATTTCCATTTGTGCTGAATGTTACCGAGTATGTAGATTTCAGGTTCACACCACTAAAACTAATCTTATCAGGTGTTACTTTAACATCTACTCCTTGTGGTGCAATGATCTTAAGGGTGTAAGCTGAGTTAGGATCGCCAACATTCGTTACTGTTCTTGTGTATGTCTGTGGAGCAGACCCTAATCTTATAGAAAATGAAGGGTAATTCAGCTGCGCTTCAGGTATGCTTGAATCATTCAAGCATTTAACTGTCTGCTGCACTATTAGTCCTACTTGTTTGTTAGAATAACCCAGACCACATAAATAAGGAATGTAATCATCAGGTTGGATGTCATAAATAAGCCCTGGATCGTTTGCTCTTGATGGATTCACGTGGCCGGCACCCATGTCAAAGATGGTTGCTGGAACATACTGTTGGTCAGAAATGAGCTTGCCTCCAAGGTTATTCAAGTTAGCAGTAGTCATGATAGCAGATTTTATGGCAGCAGGTGACCAATCAGGGTGAGCACTTTTGAGTAGAGCAGCAATGCCACTAAGATGAGGGCAAGACATAGAGGTGCCTGAGATCATAGCAAACCTGTTGGCAGTATTATCAGTTGAAACTGGCCAGGCAGATAAAATTCTTACGCCAGGGGCTATAATGTCTGGTTTTAGAATCCCAGGACTTGCAATACTAGGACCTCTTGAGGAAAATCCAGCAACTTGAGGAGCTTCGGGCAAACCAATTACAGTTCCTTTAAACAAGACTGTGGCCATTGGTGATGAGGATGAGTTTATATAGTCTTTGATTGCTAAGCCATCCACGTAACTCACATGTGATGCAGGGAGCACATGACGACTAGCTGTTGTAATAAAGCCATCAAACTCATCATTCATTACAATCATGGCAGCACCACCATTGTCTTTCACTTCTTGGCCTTTGGAAATTAATCCAAATCCATTTTCTTCACACAACACTATCTTGCCTTTGACATCAATATTTTTCAGTGATCGTGGTTCGCAGAGTGCAGATGATACACTACCATTTGCACCTGCATACACCAGTGGTAGCAATGTTGAAGGAAAATCTGTTGGCTGAAAAAAGGATTCGCCATTTAACTCTGCATTATTTCCAAGAAGAACTGTTGCTCTTATGGCTCTGTCCACGGTGCTTGCTCCTACAGTCAGAATCCATGGTGCCTCATTTGATAAAGATCTATTCCTGGGACCTGAATTTCCTGCTGAACAACTTACAAAGATCCCCTTCTGAATAGCTGCATATGCACCTAGTGCAATCACATCATCGTAAAAAGGATGAGAACCGATTCCTAGAGAAAGCGACATCACATCAACACCATCCTCATATGCAGCATCCATTGCAGCCAATATCTCAGCATCACCAGCCTCGCTGCCTCTACCAGAAACTTTATACATTGCCAAGTGGGCTAATGGTGCCATGCCAATTGCAGTTCCATTGGCTTCTCCAAAGATATTGGCACCTTGCACAGGGCTTCCAGCTGCTGTGCTAGCCGTGTGAGTGCCATGCCTGAACTCATCGTCTGTGTTATTACTGTCAGTGGCAAAATTTCTTGCACCAATAAGCTTATTGTTGCACGAAAATGTTCCATTCAACTCACATTTCCCTTTCCACTTTGCTGGTGGAGGCGGCATTCCTTCACCACTAAACGATGGGTGATCAGGCGTTATTCCACTATCAATAAGTCCAATAATCACTCCCTTGCCATAATTTGAGTAGTTCCAAAATCCAGAATTCTGCTGCAGACCCAAGAAGCTAGGAGTATGGGTTGTGTGCAAAGGCACCATCCTTCTAGGGCGGGCTGACACGAACCCTTCATTATTTTCCATTGTTTTTACTTCCTCCGCAGTCAATTTTGCAGCAAACCCTGTCACCACATGGTGGTAGGAGTGCACTAATCTCGGTTGGTCTGAGCTAAAAGCGTTAACCGGCAAAAACGACTGATACCAGCTATCTAAATCATGAGACTCAGTGAATACTACACCTTCTGGCTTCTTTAAGAGGACAATGTAAGTCTCTAAGTTGCTTAACGAACTGACTGGTGTCTCAGTGATGGCTAGAGGGGAGCTATACCAGAAATTGAGAACAAGGAGGAAGACAAGCAACATGATTGGGAATACTTTGCATCTTCTGTCTTCCATATTATCAGAAAAGAAAGACAGAAAATGCTGGTACACTGTGGAGCTGCTACTAACCTTATGCACACATATATAACATGTTTTAAGATAGACATAGAAGAGAAACTATAAACACATAACGATGGCCGGCATTCACTTAAGTTGGAATCTATTGGTTGGAATTTTTCTTATGTATAAACCTCTGGAAACTAAAATAGTAATGCCGGCAGCCCGAGCTAGTACAGCTGTGCGATAAGACTTGGACATATTGAGGTGTAATTGAATGCTAAGTTTGGACGTGGCTCTAATACTCAATGGTGTATTAGAAATTGGAATTGAAAGGATAGAGATGAGATAATAAATTGAATAGCGGTTAAGCAATAAATGAGTTTAAATAAGTTTAGGTTAACCACTGTTAAAGTTAGAATTAATCAATTAAGTAGTTAAAAAGTTAGAACTAATCAGTTAAGTAGTTAAATTTAAATTATTATATAGTATATTTCTAAAGTGGATATTTGACTCTTAACATGGTGTACAAGGTAGCACGGAAATGGAAAATGCAAAAACGGACATGAGAAAATGAGATTTTTTTAAAATATAGGAAACTAAATATGGAAAAAACGTGTAAATATAAAAAATATAAGGACATATTTATAAATATTTTTTTAGATATAATAAATATTAAAAAAATTAATTATGAGATCATATAAAAAATAATATTAAAGATAATTATTCAAATCAATATTAAATATAAAAATAAATAAGATGAAAATAATCAATTAAATATTTAAAAATAAATATTAATTATTTGTAAGTTTCATAACTAAAATTAATAATAGAAAAAAATGTTTTCACTTTAATTTTTTCAAATTACAAAAAGTGCCTGAAATACTTTGTGAAAGTTTCAATGAGTTTCCTAAAATTGGAAACATTTCTGAAATACAAAAATATTTTCCTTCAAGAATTTCTGTATATTATAGATGATGTATATGTAGGATTTAAGAAAACTGCTAGAGACTTCGCTGTTATTTTCTAAAAAGGTTCTTAATAAAGTTGTATTCACAAGAAGTTAATAAACGTTGTAATTGTCAGGTTATAGAAATGTTAGCGTTTGACTTGGTGCTTTTGTTTGGGAAGGTTATTCAATTATATGTACAAGGTTAGCGTAACAGTTTCAACTATTTGCATTTTTTTTTAGAGTTTTTTATAAATAAAGTTTTTTATACTATTTATACTTCTCTTAAATAGTTGAATCCTAGTATAACAAATAGAAGTTAATATATATTATTAATTTCAATCTTAAAATTAATTTTAAATTATTATTTAATTTATCATTTTTAAATAATTATGTACAATATAATCACATATCATTACTTTACATTATATTCTTGAAAACTGTCACATAAAAAATTAAAAAACTCAACTACCAAATAAAAAAATAAATCTTCTAAATAAAAAAAATTATAAATCTAAAGTAAAAAGTTATAAAGAGAAAGTCAAGATCAAATAAAAAAATTTTGGATAGAAATTTAGAAAAATCTGAAAAATAAAAATTTTAAGCAACTTTTAAATAAGCAATTAGAAAAATTGAAACATAAAAATTCAAAATAGAAATCTAAGATCTAAATTAATTCTATTAATTATTAAAAATTCTAAGTATATGAGGATAAATAACAATCTAATAGATTTTCGCTTAAAATTATGTTACACAAAATTGAAGATATAAATTAATCATTATAACTACCACTCACACACACATATGTATATATATTGCAATTAGTTGTTAATTTTATTTTTGACTATGAAATAGTTAATATTATTTATTTAATTGATTATTAGAAGCTATTTCATTCAACTTTAATAAATTCTCTCATGAAATTATTGTCACATAAAATTAAAGATATGAATCAATAAAAAATATTTTATTACAACTAACTACATATATAATTATAGATTTAAAATGTTTATGTTATTATTTATTATTTACTTGACCATAATTTTTTATAAAATAATAATTAAATTTTAATTATTATTATATTAATTTTTATTCAGTCAATTTATTAATTAATTATTTAATAAAATAAAATATTAATTTATTTAAATTTATTATAATCATACCGCATAATAGTACATACCGAAATTGGGAGATTAAAATAATTCAAAGTTTATAGGAAAAACACGTATATATATATATGCTTTGCTTCTGTAGTTGGGAATGGGAGTACATATTCTTAGTAAAACTATCTCTTTGTGGTTTAAGGAAATTTTTAGCTGTGGGATAAATTTTTTATGGACTAAGTTTACTATTCTATATAGTAAACTCAGTTCATATCAGAATTTCTCTATCTATGAACTAGAGATGTGATTTTAATTTATGGGCAAAAAACTAATATTTAAAAATTGGATTTCAAATTTATAAATTAAGGATACATCACTAGTTGGTTCGGTTAGATTTGAATATTTAAATTTATTTTAAATATTAGGAGCATATTTCTATTTTATAAACATGTTTCTAATTTTTTAAAATTATTTATTGATATTTTTATTATTTTTTATTTTCAACTATTGAATTGGATCAATTAAATCGGTTTAATCAATCAAATTGAAAATTAATTAGTCAATCAATTTATTAGCCATCTGCTTAGCAATATAAAAAATAATGGAAAGACAAGTCTCATTTAGTTCAAATTTTGGAATCAAAATCAAAATTGAAAATAAATGACTTTTTTTAAGGGATATATAGTTTGTTCGTAAAATTGAAATCATTTTCCTTATTTATTTTTTCTAAATATTAACTAAATATAAAATTCTTGTATTATTATATGCTAATATATAATATATTATAGTTAAAATGAAATTAATATATAATTTTTATTTTTTAATAAAAATTTTTAATAAAATTATTAGTTAGAATTTTTAATTTTATATTATTCTAATATTTAATTTTGATATTATATATATTACATGCTAAATATTGATTAGATTTATCAAATAATATATATTGACTTGATTTCTATAAAAATGAAATTTCAATTCCTAGAAGGGGGGAATAGTTGATTCCTCATTCAGAGAAAGTCTATTTTGATTCCAATATAATTTTAGGTAAATCAACCAATTTCTATTCTGAAATAATTTTCTTTTTGTGAATTAATGGTTCCTATGATTTTAATTAATACCTATTGACCTAATATGAATGCAATGATTATTAATATTGAAGAAGTTTTGCAAAGTCTAAGAAACGCAAAAGGGAAAAAAAACCAAAAAAAAAAAGCAGTTTAAGAATCCTTTTACTCAATAGATACATAATTGAATTAAGTAGTTTTGTCATAACCTTCGATTATTGAATGCAATTATTGAATCCCACATTTTACACAAGACAACTATAAGCTTCAGTCTTCAGCAGTATGTAAATTTCCCTCCTCAGTTGGCTTGTAATTAGTTATTTCATTTTATTTTTAATTTATTTTTTATATTATTTGTTTATTTACATAACTGAATGATATATAGAACATGTAAATAATCTGTATAGATAAAAATTAAAATAAAATTAGACAATAATTAATACGGATAAACTATAAAAAATCACAAATGATTAAGTGAAGATGATTGAACCAATGATGTGCCTAATACTTTCTTGGAGTTCAACTCTACTTTAATAATCAATATTAATAATCAATTTCAATGGAATACAATTCTAATTTTTTTGGGGCTTTACCTTGTATACTCTAGATCTCTGATGCTTGTGAATAGTGCAACCGTGTCTATAGTCATTTTAAAAAATACAGTATTTCACTATTTCATTTTCTAGAGTGCAAAATTATACCGTGCTTCTTATAAATTATAATTAATTTTAAACAATATTTCTTTTTAATCGTAATTAGTTTCAATTGTATTTTATTAAAAACAAGTTTAAACTAATTCAATTCTAGTCAACCTCTATTTCACTTTTTTAGTTTGCTTTTTTTTTTTTTTTTTTTACTCTTTTTTATGTAATTTTATCATTTAAATAAAAGCAATTTTATTAGCAAAAAATAAATAAATAAATTATAATTTCATTTAAGATCTCACTTTTAATATATATATATATATATATATATATATATATATATATATATATATATATAATTGTTAGCTTGAAACTAATTATAAAATTATCTTAAATATATTTTCTATGTGAATAATTAAGTACTTTATTGATATTTTAATCTGAAAGAAATAACATCTACTTAAAATCATTCTTATTTATATAGTTATGGTAATGTTAATAATATTTTTATTTCATTTTATTCATATATTTGCTATAATTTTAATCTTATTTATTTAATTTTTTTGCAAAATATTTCAAAAATAACTATCTTTCTTTTCATATTATCAAATAATTTTCAGTAAACTTAGGATTATTTGATAACACAATTCAACACTTAAAATTAAAATTTAAGTACTTATTTTTTAAAACTTGTTTGATAATCTTATTTATCCATTACTGAAACAATTCAGTTTAATTATAATTTTCTAAAAATAAGTCAAAATTTTTAACTTAAAATTATCATTTAACAGGCTCAATCAATATATATTAAAATATTTTAATTAATATGATCTATATACTCATAATAAATCAACATACTCTCTTTTAAAAATAAATTTTATTTAATATATATTCAATAATTATAATTATCAAATAGATTAATTATATTCAACTCTTAATTTTCAGTTCATACTAAACAATTGTACAATTAAAAACTTTTAGCATTTAAATTATTCAATACTTAAAATTTAGCTTTTAATTTTTTAACACTTAATTTTCATCATGAGAGATTGTTATCCTATTGAATTTTTTTTAATAAGATATAGAATTGTTTTAATCATAATTTGTAATTTGAAAACATTTGTTATTATGAAATAAAAATTTTTTATTTTTTATTTGATTAGATATATGAGTGTTAAATTATATTATGAAATATGATCTAAAATTTTGGAATAACTAATAGGTTAAAGTGAAAGTCCAATTATTTGGATATTTAATTTTTTATTGATTTAAATTTTTAAAATTTGAATTTAGAGTAATTTATATCAAATAAAAAAATAGCAAAATTGCTAGATGTCTAGTCCATACAATTTCCTAATTGAAAAGTTTCTATGAATCAATAAATATCTAAACTTATGATAATTTAGCAAAAAAAAAAAAAAAAGATTGTACAGATATACCGTTGTATAATAAATCTTTGAACTTGTGATAATTTAGTAAAAAAAAATAGTTAAAATATACTATTGCATAATAAGAAACTCCACTCTCAAAGTATCAAGAATGGTAAAAGTAGGGTACAGGTAAAGTAGTGTTATATTTTTATCCATATTCAAATAATTTTTGGTCTTTCTATACTTGTATCTATACCTATTTAGATATTAAATATTAAATTCATCTCTATACCCATAAAATTTAGAGTAACTCATAAGTACCTATTATCTAATAGTTTTCAAAATATTTTTAAAATACTGGCAGAAATTAAAACATAAATTATGTAATTACTAATTTATAATTATATGAAACTAAAATATACATATTTTTATATTAACAAAATTAAATAAAATATTTAAATATTTAAAAAATTAAATAATTTTAAAAGATATCTAATTCTCTAAATACAATATATTAGATGCATTATTATAATTAATAAATTTAATTGCATAATCTCTAATATTATACATTATGTGTGTATATATAAGAAATGAATATATGTTTAAATATGTGTAAACCTGATAATTCGGGTAAGATATGATATAGGTAGAGTGCATTCTTTTATCGTATGGCAACCCAACTTAAGCGTCATAATGCTCTTACTAGTTTTTATGATGAGGACGGTCATTGGGTAACAGGCGAGAAGGGGATGAGCCGGATTGCTTAGTTATTTTGAGAAGATATTTGATTCAAAGGGGGTGCAAATCGATGATCCAAGTGTTAGCGGGTATTTCAAGAAGAGTTTCAACCGATCAAAACGCCCTTCCGTTGCAAACGTTTACACAAGAAGAAGTTTATAAAGCCCTTATGCACATGGACCCAAATAAGACGCCTGGACCAGATGGGGTGTCTGGGTCGTTTTTCGTCCATTGTTGGTCCACTATTGGGAGCGATGTTGCACGTGCTTGTTTAGCAGTGCTTCATGGAGGTGTTATGCCAGAGGGATTCAATCACACAAATATCGTGTTAATTCCTAAGGTGGCCAACCCAGTTCGTATGATAGATTTGAGACCAATCAGCTTGTGCAATGTGATTTACAAATTGGTCTCCAAAGTGATTGTTAACAGGATGAAAAACATCTTACCTTCCTTGATATAAGAGGAGCAGAGTGCTTTTGTGCCTAACAGGTTGATAACGGACAACATCTTATTGGGAATTGAATCTGTGTGTTCAATGAAATCAATCTTAAAGGTTGTGGGAGTATGTTAGCAGAAAATTTGGACATGGCAAAAGCTTATGACCAACTGGAATGGCCGTTCATTCAATGTGTCCTTCGTGCGTTTGGTTTTGCCTCTCAATGGGTTCAGTTGATCATGAGGTGTGCAACTTCGGCTTCTTATTCCATTACTTTGATTGGGGCGGCTGTTGGGTATATAAATCCTAAACGAGGAGTCAGACAAGGGGACCCTTTATCCCCGTATCTCTATCTTGTGTGCAGATGCGTTCTCGGGTATGCTATCTATGGCAGCTAGACTCTCCAAAATTCATGGAACTTGTATTGTTCCAGATGCTCCTCCTGTTTCTCATTTGTTTTTGGCGGATGACGGTCTAGTATTTTCTAAAGCTAATCCTGCAGAAGCAAATGAGTTGAAGCGCATTCTACGTTTGTATGAGGCTGCGTCGGGTCAATTGGTGAATCCAGCAAAGTCGAGCGTTTTTTGCTACTGCAGTTTCACAACGTAGACGAACAGCTTATTTATCAGCTCTCGGCATAGGAACTTCAGTATTCTCGAGTTCTTATCTTGGTCTTCCTCCTATAGTGGGTCGCTCTAGAAGAATGATTTTCAGTTATCTACGTGATAAATTCAGGAAGCAATTGGCAGGTTGGAAGCGCAGGTTGCTATCTATGGGGGGTAGAGAAGTATTGATTAAGGCAGTGATGCAAGCACTTCCTACTTACACAATGAATGTTTAACAAGTTCCTCACTCTACAGCAGGTGAATTACAAAGGATTATGAACTCCTTTTGGTGGGGTGATGTTGCTGGCCCTGGTAAGCTTATCCATTGGGCAGCATGGGATAAGTTGTGCGTGCCAAAGGCTAATGGCGGGTTGGGTTTTGAAAGGCTAAAGGAGTTTAATCTCGCGTTGCTTGCGAAGCTGTGTTGGCTTCTTTTCATTAATCCTTCTACGCTGACAGCTAGAGTGTTTAAAGGCTGATATTTTCCGAGTTCAAGTATTGTGCAAGCACCCGAGTCAAGGAACCCAAGTTACTGTTGGCGTAGCATGATGGCGGCTCTCCCTTTGCTTAGTAAGGGTTTGGTTGGGTGTGTAGGGGATGGTATGAGTCTTTCGATCTGGGATAGTGAATGGGTGCCAATGCATCATCATTTAAGGTAGTGACTCCCAAGCCACTGAATTGTTCAGTTTACAAGGTTGTGGATCTCATGAGGGGCAGAGAATGGAATGCACAGTTGATTGAGAGTATACTTCTACCACGAGATGCTGAACTTATTATGTGCATCCCGTTGGGGGATTCTTGCAGGGAGGATAGATGGGATGGGGTTGGCTTTATAGTAGAGATGGGAGCTATACGGTGCGCTCGGCTTACAAGCTAGCTGTTGCACCAGTAGAATCTTCTCACGCAACTAGCAGCTCTCACTGGTCAGTGTGGAAAGCTCTTTGGCATGTTGAAGTCCCAATCCGTCAACTCTTAACAGTGTGGATATTATTAGCGGGTTTTCTTCCTACTCGTTCAAATTGATTAGCCAAACATGCGGAAGTCATACCAATCTGTCCTATGTGTGATGGGGTGGATAAGTCTCCAGTTCACCTATTTTGAGACTCTCAGTTAATCGAGACTGTTGGAGGGCAAGTCGCTTACCATTATCTTCTGAGTGGTGGCATTGTCTTACAATATGGGACTGGTTTGCTGAAGCTATGAGGTTGTTGAGCTGTCGTAAGAGAGCGGTGTTTGTCTCTATTTGTGAAACTATCTGGTATCGAAGGAATAAAAGAGTTTGGGATAGAAAGCAATGTCCGGCTTATATTGCAGTTCAGTGTGCATTGTCTAACTTAGATGCTTTTGACAAGGCGAAAGAAAATTATGATGTACGTGGAGGGACTCGTGGTGTGGTTTTGGAGTGTGGGACTTCACACTGGCAGAGGCCTGGATTTGGGGAACTAAAACTCAATGTCGATGCCACTTTAAATGAGGTAAACAGACAAGCAGCGGTTGGTGCAGTTATCCGGACACATCAGGGGCAGGTGGTGGCTGCCATGTCCGCTCCTCTATAAGGTTTCCGTAACCCAGAATGCATGGAGGCTCTTGCACTGAGGAGTGCGTTGAAATGGGTGCAAAACCGCGGGTGGGAAGTGAGTAGGGTTGAAACTGACTGCCTGTCTTTGGTGCATAGAGTGAGAAGCATGCAAAGTGATAATGCAAAATTGGACTTTATTATTGGTGACATCAAGCAACCGCTATTGTATCCTGGGTCGCTCTTCCACATTAGGCGATCTGCTTATACAGTGGCACATAGTTTAGCTAAATATGCGCTTGCCAGTGACAGGCCTGCGATTTGGATGGGTATGGATTTTCATGTTTTCGGATGTACTCTTGTCCAGTTGATTTATAATATTTGGCCTTTCCATTTCAAAAAAATAAAAAATGATATAGATAAAGTACAACACTATTTATATTTTATCCAAATTTAATATTATTTTTTTTCGAGTATAAATT
Source organism: Omphalea diandra (assembly GCA_949677035.1). NCBI lineage: Eukaryota > Viridiplantae > Streptophyta > Magnoliopsida > Malpighiales > Euphorbiaceae > Omphalea > Omphalea diandra. The sequence continues at coordinate 82,529 of CATIWR010189776.1, forward strand.
TACTGATACACATTACTCAATCAATTCAAATATAATCTGATTTGATAAAGTAAAATTTGAATAAGTATCCATGTGTAGGGTATAAATTACCATATCTACAATGTACTGTACCAGGTAAGGAAAATTGTTTCATAAGAAAAGAGTGAAGGACAAATCGATGTTATTAATTTATATAATATATATTATCTGCACAAGACTATATTAATCCATGAAAAAGAAAAACATTAAAAAACATGAAAAAGGAAAAGTTTGAAAAGCAGCTTTTAGTTCTTGCCAACTATGTGTGCTCCATAAGACCTAGATTCAACACAGAGCTTTTCCTGCAATTTCCATTGATTTGCCTTTCTTTTTCTGCTTGGTGCAGCACAAACTCTTCTCTCATTTTATTTTTCTAACCATGTCTCTGTCTTTTCTCAGGAGTTGACTTTGCAATAGTGAAGAAGATCCATCTAGATTTTTGCCTCATTTAAATTTATGGTTAACTGGCAAATAAAATCATTAAAAACCAAATTTAGATGGGTATTTGCATTTTCAGCCAAAATATTATTCTTTAGATTTTCTTTACCTAACGCTAGAAAAAAGTTAGTGATAAAGAGCTCAAGATATTTGCAAAAGAAAACATTAACATGTTCTATTGAGGTACTGAGAATCAGATTTTTAGATGAGTGGAGAAAAAGGAGATTGGTTCTCAACAGGAATGTTTCTATTCAGTAGAGGTGGTTATGAAAACCTTTGCCATTAGAAAAATGTGTTTTAAAATTAGTTAATGTTCCAACAAAATTACAGCAGCCCTTTGGTTTGGATGAGCATGCATATCTATAGTTTGCTGGTTTAGGGCATCATGAAATCATATTATTATTGGGAAAATTAACATTAAGCGTTCCCCACACCTTCAGAGATAGGGTAAGGCAGCAATTAATAATGCATAATTTTGTTTATTTAAACAGAACTGCAATTGGACTTCTAACACTACCCATCAGCCACCCAATTCAGATATCCTTGAGCATAAGATCCACTACCATTCCGCTTCCTTTGAAATGTTGCCGAGTATGTAGCTTTCTGCTTTTCTTTACTGAAACTAAGGTTCTCAGGTGTTACCTTAACGCCCACACCTTGTGGTGCAGGGATCTTTACGGTGTAAACTGAATTTTGTTGGCCATAGTTTGTAACAGTTCTGGCATATGTTTGTGTGCTAGACTGTAACTGTATAGAAAATGCTGTAACTGTGTAGAAAATGAAGGGTAATTCAGTTGTGCTTCAGGAATTCTTGACTAAATCTAGTACTTCACTTTGCGTTGCACAATCACTCCTGTATGTTTGTCAGAATAACCTAGACCACACAAGTAAGGAATGTAATCTTCAGACTGGATATCGTAAATAAGCCCTGGATCATTTGCCTTTGGTGGGTTCACATGGCCTGCACCTATGTCAATTAGAGTAGTTGGCTCAAATTGTTGATCTGAAATAGGCTTGCCTCCAAGGTTGTACAAAATAGCAGCGGTCATGATGGCAGATTTTATGGCAGAAGGTGATCAGTCACGGTGCAAACTTTTAATCAAAGCAGCAATGCCACTAAGATGAGGACAAGAAATTGAAGTGCCTGAGATCATATTAAACCTGTTAAGAGTATTGTCAACTGAATCGGGCCAAGCCACTAAAATTCTCACGCCAGGGCCTATAATGTCTGGTTCCAAGATTCCTGGACTTGCAGTGATAGGACCTCTTGAGGCAAACTCAGCAACCTAAGGAGCTTCTGGCAATCTAAAAACAGTTCCTTTGAATAAGATTGTGGCTGTTGGGGAAGATGACTCATTTATGTAGGCTTTTATCATTGATCCTGCAACGTAACTCACATGTGATGCAGGGAGCACATTACGATCCGCTTTGGTAACAAAGCCATCGTACCCATCAATCATAACAATCATGGCAGCACCACCATTGTGTTTTACTTCTTGCCCTTTAGGAAGTGCTCCAGATCCTCCATCGCACAACATTATCTTGCCTTTTACATCAACATTGGCCAGAGATCCTGGAACATAGTGTGCAGATGATTCAGTACCATTTGCACCTGCATAAACAGGAGGCAGCAATGTTAAAGGAAATCTTTTGGCTGGAAGAGGGATTCGCCATTTACCTCCATTTGATTTCCAAGTAACATTGTTGCTCTGATTGCTTTATCGACTGTGCTTGCTCCTACGGTTAGACAGGGTGCCTCATTCGATAGGGTACTACTATCAGGCCCACTATTTCCTGCAGAGCAACTGACAAAGATCCCCTGCTGAATTGCTGCATATGCACCTATTGCAACTGCATCATCATAGAATGGATGAGAACCAATACCAATGGAAAGTGAAAGCACATTAACGTCATCCTCAATTGCAGCATCCATTGCAGCCAGAATCTCACTCTCCCCAGCTTTGCCGGGTCTGCCAGAAACTTATTACATTGCCAAGTCAGCTAATAGTGCCATGCCAATTGCAGTGCCATTAGCCTGCCCAAAGTAGCTAGCACCTTGCACAGGACTTCCAGCTGCTGTGCTAGCTGTCTGTGTCCCATGCTGTTCCTCATTTTATATGCTATTACTGTTAGTAGGCAAAATTTCTTACACCAATAAGCTTTTTGTTGCATGATGCCTCACACTTCCCTTTCCATTTCTCCGGGGGAGGAGGCATTCCTTCACTGCTAAACGAAGGGTGATCAGGCATTATTCCACAGTCTACAAGTCCAATGATCACTCCTTTGCTATAATTTGAATACTTCCAAAATCCTGAATTTCGCTAACGACCCAAGAAATTAGGTGAATGAGTAGTATGAAATGGCACCATCCTTTGGGCCAGGCAAATGCCAACTCTTCCCTCATTTTCATTGCCTTTACCACCTCTGCTGTAAGTTTTGCAGAAAACCCAGCAACCACATGGCTGTATGAGTGAACCAAACGTGCTTGGTCTGCACTAAACGTATTAACCGATGGCAAAAATTGTTAACTGAAAGAGCAAGAATTAAGATGAGAAAATGCTATTTCTGCATCCGTTTATTCATGACTGATAATGCCTTTATATAGGCTAATACAAAACAAAAAATCTCATTATCTCAGGTAACAAAATCTGTAGGAAATAAAGCAACTAAACACCTAAAGAATAGGACAACTAGAAACTGAAAATAAACAAGAATTCTAGGAGACTTGGTCCAACTACTAGATAATGTATTTCAATACCCTCCCTTAAACTAATGTTTCAACAAAAGTTTAATAATTTCAAAGCATCCTCCCTTGCACAAAATCTTCCAGGTTGCATACTCAAAGCAATTTTCTGAGCTTCTAAAATGCATTTAGTTTGAGGGGTTTTGTGAACAAGTTTGCAACTTGATCCTCACTTTAGCAATAGACGAGATCAATTATCTTGTCTTTTGTGAGATCACGCGAAAAATGGTATCTTACATCAATGTGTTTTCTCCTGCCATGTAAAACTGAATTCTTGGACAATTTGATTGTTGAGTTGTTGTCAAGTAAATTAGAGTTGAATCTTTTTTTTATTGAAATGAAGCTCTTTAAGAATATTTCTCAACCAAACTGCTTGATAAGCACATGCTATTGCTACTACAAATTTGGCTTCAGTCGTTGAAAGAACAACTACAGATTGCTTCTTTGATGACCATGAAATAACTCCTGACCCCATCATGAACTCATAACTTGATGTGTTTTTCCTATCATCTTGATCTCCTGTATAGTCACTATCTGTAAATCCAATCAAGTCTGATTTTGCTTCTTTGCTGTATAATATCCCATAATCTGAAGTTCCTTACAAGTACCGCAAAATTCTTTTCATAGCCATGAGATGCATCTCTCTAGGACTTTCCATGAATTTGCTGATGAGACTTACAACAAGCATAATGTCTGGTCTTGTTGCAGTTGAATACATCAAACTTCCAACAATTTTCTTGTAGAAACTTCCAACAATTTTCTTGTAGAAAGTGCTATCAATTTTATTGCCTTCTGGATCTTTAACAAGCTTCAAACCCATCTCAGCAGGATTGCAATCTTGCGTCTAAAACCTGGTTAAGATGTCTTGCACATATCTTTTTTGAGAAATAAAAATGTCTGCAGGTGATTGAATAACTTCTGTTCCCAAAAAGTAATGCATCAAACCAAGATCAGACGTATCAAACTCAGTCATCATAGATTTCTTAAATTGCTTAATTATCACCTCATCGTTCCCAGTATAAAGTAAGTCATCCACATACAAACAAACCATGAGCATTTTTCCACTAGCTTCAAATTGCATAAAAAGTGTATGTTCATAAGGACACTTCTGAAATCCTTTTTTCAAAAAATATGTTTCTATGTGACTATACCATGCCCTTGGGGCTTGTTTTGTCCATAGAGAGCCTTTTTTAATTTATACACCTTATGCTCATCTCCTACTTTAACGTAACCCAAAGGTTCATCAACATATACTTGTTCCTCTAATTCTCCATGTAAGAAGGATGATTTCACGTACAGCTGAAAGATTAGCCATGAGTTTTGAGCAGCAATTGCAACCACAAGTATGATAGTGTCCAGCCTTGCAACTAGAGCAAAAACTTCTTTGTAATCAACACCAAATTCTTGCTTGTAGCCCTTTGCAATCAGTCTCGCTTTGTACTTGTCAACCTCTCCATTTTGATTCAATTTTATTTTGTACAACCATTTTAAACCAATGGTTTTTTATCCCTCAAGAAGTTTAGTCAGTTCCCATATTTTGTTTCTTTCAATGGATCCAATCTCATCATTCGTAGCCTTTTTCCATTTTGAATGTTGAACAGCTTCATCGAAGGTTAGCGGATCATAATCTGAAAATAAAGCAAAATTTGTTAGCATGTCTTCAGTTGTATTAATTCCTGTTACCTCATAATCAACCATCCATGTAGGTCTCCTTTTATCCCTTTGTAGGCATGAATTCATGGGAATTGCAGATGAATCATGTGTTGGTTCATCATGTGTCACAGGCTGCTGCTTTGTATTTCTGACAGGCTGCTCTTCCCCATCTTCAAAATTTACAGGTATATTTTGCTTAACATCGCTCTCATTCCATTCCCAGAAATTGTCTTCATAAAAAATTACATCACGGCTGGTGACAATCTTCTTTGTGTGAGGATTGTATAACTTGTAAGCTTTATAATGATCACTCACTCCAAGGAAGACACATTTTTCGCCTTTGTCATCTAACTTCTTCCTTTTCTCATTTGGAACATGGGCATAAGCTACGCATCCAAAAATTCTGAAGTGATCAACTGCTGGTTGACGACCACTCCAAGCCTCCTCTGGTGTCATATTCTAAACTGCTAATGTTGGACTTCTATTCAGAATGTGCATGCTCCAGTTGACAGCTTCTGGCCAAAAATTCTTTAGGACTTTGCTTGTTGTCAGTAGGCTTCTCATCATGTTTAGGAGTGTTCGGTTCTTTCTTTCACATACGCCATTTTGTTGTGGTGAGTAGCTGCTGTCAATTGTTGTTTGATGTCATATGTGTCACAAAAATCTGCAAATTCATGAGAGTTAAATTCTCCACTACGGTCTATACGCAACACCTGGTTTGGACATCCTGCTTCCTTCTCAACAATTGCTTTAAAGATTTTGAAAGCATCTAAGGCTTCAGATTTTTCTTGTAAAAAATAAGCCCAAATTTTTCGACTCAAGTCATCAATGAAAGTAATAATGTATTGTTTACCTTCATTAGAAATAAGATTGATCGACCCACGAAGATCAAAGTGCACAATTTGGAATAACTTTTTCGCTTTTTGGGTTTTTCCTTTAGGAAAAGGTTCTCTGTCTTGTTTGCTAATAGCACATTCTTCACATACTTCGGTTGGAGTTGAGAGCATTGGAAGGCCACCCACCATATTCTTTTATTGGAGTGTTTTCAGACCATTGAAATTGAGATGACCATATCGAAAGTGTCATAGCCAAGCTTCATCTTTGAGTCTGGTAGAGAAACAAATCCAAGGAACATTGTCTAGGTAAAGAGGAAACATCTTGTTTGCTCTCATTTGAGCCTGAGCAATCAGTCCCAATTTATCATCAAGAATGCGACACACTCCACCTTTGATTCTAATCTCATAACCTTTTTCTTGTAGTTGACCAATACTTAACAAAGTTTGTCTTCAAATCTGGAACAACAAGGACATTAGAGATTGTATGCAAATTATTCCCTTTAGTTCGTACAGTTACCTGCCCTTTTCCTGTAACTGAAACTTTAATGTTGTTGCCAAACTTTACATCATCTCTTATGACTCATCCAACTTAGAGAAGGTTGATTTTTCACTGCACATATGATTACTACAACCAGTGTCTAGGTATCACACATGCTTTTTGGTTTCTTCTTTGGTATTGCAAACCATCAACAAATAGCTCCTTATGTGTTTCTGCAAAATTCAATTTTTCTCCATTCTCTTTAGACAAATCAGTTTTGCATTCATTTTGATAATGCCCATACCTCTGGCTCTGTCCACAGTGCTTGCTCCTACAGTCAGAAGCCGTATCGCCTCATTTGACAAATATCTATTCCAGGGACCTGAATTTCCTGCTGAAAAACTTACAAAGATCCCCTTCTTAATAGCTGCGTATGCACCTAGTGAAATCGCATCACTGTTAAAAGGATGAGAACCGTATCCTAGAGAAAGTGACATCACATCAACACCATCCTCAACTGCAGCATCTATCGCAGCCAATATCTTGGCATCACCTGACTCTTTGCCAGAAACTTTGTACATTGCCAATTGGGCTAATGGTGCCATGCCAATTGCAGTTGCATTGGCCTCACAAAAGATATTGACACCTTGCACAGCGCTTCCAGCTGCTGTGCTAGCCGTGTGAATGCCATGCCTGACCTCATCGTCTGTGCCATTACTGTCAGTGGCAAAATTTCTTGCGCCAATAAGCTTATTGTTGTACGAAAATGTTCCATTCAACTCACATTTCCCTTTCCACTTTGCTGGTGGAGGCGACATTCCTTCACCAGTAAATGATGGGTGATCAGGCGTCATTCCACTGTCAATAAATGCAATAATCACTCCCTTCCCATAATTTGAGTAGTTCCAAAATCCTGAATTCTGTTGCAGACCCAAGAAGCTAGGAGTATGGGTTGTGTGCAAAGGCACCATCCTTCTTTGGCGGGCTAACACGAACCCTTCATTATTTTCCATTTCTTTTACTTCCTCCGCGGTAAGTTTTGCAGCAAACCCTGTCACACATGGTGATAAGAGTGCACTAATCGCGGTTGGTCTGAGCTAAAAGCGTTAACCGGCAAAAATGACAGATACCAACTATGTAAATCTTGAGACTCAGTAAATCCTACACCTTCTGGCTGCTTTAAGAGTACAATGTAATAAGTTGCTTAACGAACTGACTGGTGTCTCAGTGATGGCTAGAGAGGAGCTATACAAGAAATTGAGAACAAGGAGGAAGACAAGCAACATTGTTGGGGATACTTTGCATCTTCTGTCTTCCATATTATCAGAAAAGAAAAACAGAAAATGCTGGTACCCTGCAGAGCTACTACAACCGTATGCACACATACATAACAGAGAGAGACAGAAAAGAACCTATAAACACATCACGACGGCTGGCATTCACTCAATTTGGAATCCATTGGTTGGGATGTTTCTTATATGTAAATCTCTGACTAACTTAGTAATGCCGGCTTCCCGAGCTAGTACAGCTGTGTTGGATATACATTGAATATAGGAACGGATTTTATAATATATTCAAATAATGTGATCAAATCTAATAATAAATGATAAATTAAATCTAATTCAATGTTATTTAATTTTATTTAATTTAATAATAAATAATAATTTTTATTTAATTTAATATAAATAATTAAATACGATATCATAACGTAAATGACATTAAAATGTATTTAAATGTTACCGTGGCTCTAATACCCAAGTGGTTTATATGTAGGATTTAACAAAACTACAAGAGACTTTGATGATATTTGCTAAAAAGGTTCTCAATAAAGTTGTATTCACTATAAGTTAATAAAATGTTGTAGTTAGGGGGTGTAATAAACTGAAATAACTTGCAAATTACTCGAGATTTAAAAAATACTTGAAATTAATTTGAGATTAATCAAGCTAAAGCTACTTGAGGAGCAAACCAAATTCGAGTATTAAAATTTTTGACTCAAGAGAGTCACGAGTCTAATCAAGCTTAAACATATTAACAATATTATCAATGAACTTAATCTATTAATGTCTAATCGAGTTTAATCTAACTGAAATTTTAATTTACAAGATATATATATATATATATATATATATATATATATATATATAAACGAGACTAATTGAGTTGAACTCGAGTATTCGAGTACCCGATTGAGCTCGAGCTCTAACTTAAAAATTAAAACTCGATCGAGTTTGAACTTTAACTTTTGAAGTTGAGCTAGAGCTCGAATTTGACAAAATTTGGCTTGACGTGACTTGATTACACCCCTAGTCATAGTTGTCAGGTTATAGAAAATGTTAGCGTTTCACTTAGTGCAATTGTGAGGGAAGGCAAGCACGATCTGTGATATAATTATAATAATAAATTTTAAATTAATTTAATATTTTTATTAAATATTTAATTAATTATGATTGAAAATTAATATATAAATATTAATTAAAATTTTATTATTATTTTATAAAAGTTATTATCAAGTAAATAAAATAATAAAATAAATTTCTCAAAATTTATAATTATGTACGGATTAGTTGTAATAAAGAATTATGATTTATTTATTCAATTTTATTTGACACAATTTCAAAAAAAAATTATTAAACTTGAATGAAATCATTCTGATAATCAATCAAATAAATAATATTAAGTATTTCAAATCAAAATGTAAAACCCAATTTTTTATATAGTTTGAGAATACTGAAATTATTGTCTTTTATTATAGAGTAATTAATTTTAATTTGAGTAGGTAAGAAAATAATAAAAATTCAAATGGAATGGTAGAACAAAAAGGGTTAAATTGAATATAATTAAATCTTTAGTGATTGATTGACCAAAAAGGAGAGACTTAAAATGAAATAATACTTTTAATAAGGGACTAAAATGGAAATTTTTCTCATCTTCTCCGCTTGAAATTTCTCTATCCCAGAAACCAGCCCCTCACCCTCCATTCTTCCTTTTTCTTTTTCTTTTCCCCTCATCGTCGCAGCCATCATGCTCCGGGAAATGCTGCCACGTCACCTGCAGCTCTCAAGTCGTAGATCTGCTTCTTCCCCTCTCTCACACGTGACAACAACCCAAAATAAAAAGGGAGCGGGTGAAGCTTGCCGCTGCCACCACCTCGCCACCGTTCCACGCTGCCCAACGCCAGCCGACAACCTCCCTTGAGCTCCATCCTCATTGTTGAACCATCTTTCTCAGTTTTTTCTTTTCTTGCAAATTTTCTTGATTTTCCTTCTTTTTAATTAGTTAATTAACTTAATTAATGGTTATACTAGGGTGATGACTCTTTCATTTGAGACGCAATATTCGTTAAATTAGTTGATGATTTTACAAAGTTAATAACATTTATTTAAGAGAAAATGTAGATCTGATAGGTTGATTAATTAGTTAATAAGTTTATATATATATATATATATATGAGAATTTGGATGTATTATTAATAACTATTGAATTGATATAATTTCTTAATTTAATAGAAATATATTATTAATTATATGATTGTTGAAAATTATTATTGATTAATCGAAAAGTAAATTTATGTGTTGGTATAATTATTAATTAAGTTAATTAGCATTTTTATGAGTATTTATGATAGTTGGAAACTATGTGAAGAATTATGTTGACAAACTAACAATTATTAATTATTGGACTATGTAATATGTTTGGTCGGGTATATGAGATGTTTGGAGACCCGACTTGATTTTAATGATGTTTAAAAATACAATAAGAGTATTTTTATAGGAATTTGACACATTTTATGGGAGGTTTTGTTCAGTTTTTAGAGAAGATATTGCTAAAATTATGTTAGAAATTTCGGTGGAGATAAAAATAAGAATTTATAAACAACAATAATCTTAAAAGTGAGGTTGGAATAATATTTTATATTAATTCTAATAAATTATATTTATTTATTTAAAGTCTTCTTCCATCTAGTTCTCACCACAAAAAGTGTAGGAGCTTGCACAATCTTTGACTTTGTGAGTTAATATTATATACTCTTATGACATATTAGATAGTTTATAACATCAACATTACACTCATGACCATGACATTTATGGCATGACGTCTATGACAATCATGGCATAACATTGGTAGTATATTATTATTGGTGTTGCATCACACATATAAATGTGTAATAATCTATGATATTGATGCGGTTGTGAATTGAGAATATTTTGTACAAATATCTATAATGATTTGCATTATTATGTATAATATTAAAATATTATAATATGCTAGTACTCTGGTTAAATTTGATCTCTAGACTTAGGGTATTAAACTATTATAATATGATAGTGCCCCAATTGAACGTACTCTTTGGGCTTAGTATATTAAAATATTATAATATGACGAGAATATGAACACTTTAATTGAGATTACTTTTTGGGTGATAGTATATTGGAATAAAATGAATTGACTAGTGATCTCAGTCGAGTTTGCTCTCTAAGTGCTACTCAATTTAGATTAAAATAACCTAATAATTATTAGTATTAGAGTATAGGATTCTGTCATTATTAAAATATTGAAATATAATGAGATTATGAACACTTTGGTTGAGTTTGCTATTTGGATGATAATATATTGGAATAAAGTGAACTAACTAGTGACTTTAGTTGAATTTGCTCTTGGGTGTCAGTCAATTTGGATTAAGAGAGTCTAATAGCTATTAATATTAGAGTATAAGTTTATTCCATATGCTTGAGTTTATGATGAATTTTTCATATACATAAATGCATAAATCCAATGTTTGTTTCTTATTAATACATAATGCGTGTTCGCTTAGTAGGTTATAGAAGTATATAATATTACCTCATTCTCGAGATTGACAATTTCATTTAAGTTTTCAGGTAGTAACAGATCTACTAGATATTTTTGGCAACCCACATGAGCATATTATGTAATATTTATTTATAACTTATTCAAATTTTAGAACTTTGCAGTTTCTAGTAGTTAGACTTATATATTGATAAACATTAAGGATCTAGATTATTTGTCTATATTTGTTATGCTAGCATGTATTGTAAGGACTGAGTCCATCTCTCCTAATATTTAATTATTGGTATGAACTATGAACTTTGTTATTTATATGCAATCACAGTGGACGTCACTTATTATCCTTAAAAACCTAGATAATTATTAATTAAAGATAAGCTGAGATTAATTTGGTATAGGCTTGTTATAGGTTTCAGAGGCTTTAAGTCAACCCATTCTCTAGTGCCAATCACGATCTAAGTAAAGTCATGACAAAAAAAATGAGATAATTACCAACTATACATGCATTTGTAAGGTAATTGTAATAAAATAGTTTATTAATTCATACCTTTAATTTTGTGTGATATAATTTTAAGAAAAAATTTATTAAATTTGAACAAAGTTATTCCTAACAATATATTACATTATTGTTTGCCCTTATATACTTAGAATTTTAAACAATCACTGAAATTAAATTAAACATTGACTTCCTATTTATAATTTTTACCTTTTAGTTGTTTCTAATCTCATGTCTACAAGTAGTTTAAGATTTTCATTTTGAGGATTTTTTAATTTCATGTTTAGAATATCTTGACTTTCTGTTTAGAATTTTTACTTTTTAAAACTTTCTAATTTTTTATTTAGAAGTAATTTTAGAATTTTTATTTTTTAGATTTTCTAATTTTTATTCATAATATTTTTTTATATGATATTGACTTCATATTTAAAATTTTTTAATTTCTAATTTAGAAATTTTTTTTATTATGATAGTTGAGTTTTCTAATATTCCATTTAGAAATATTTTTTTATATACTAGTTTTTTATGTAACATAATATAATAATGATACATGATTGTATTATATAAATTATTTGACAAGTGACTAGTAATGATTTAAAGTTAACTCTAAAATTAAAATTAATAATATATATTGATATGTACAAGGTTAGCATAACAAATATAAATTAATATATATTATTAATTTCAGTATCAAAATTAGTTTTAAATTATTATTTATCATTTGTTAAATAATTATGTACAATACATCCACGTGTTAATATTTTACATATTATGTTATTAAAAATTGTCATATCAAAACATTTAAAATATAAAATTAGAAAACTTAATTATCATATAAAAAAACAATCTTGTAATGAAAAATTAGAAAAACCTAAAAAAGTAAAAGTTATAAAGAGGAAGTCAATATCATATAAAAAAAATTTTGAATATGAAATTAGAAAATCTAAAAAGTAAAAATTCTGAATAATTTCTAAATAAAAAATTGGAAAATTTTAAATAGGAAACTAAAATCTAAATTAATTCTATTGATTATTAAAAATTTTGAGTATACGAAGGCAAATGATAATCCAATATATTATTAAGAACTATTTTGTTTAAATTTAATTGATTTTCTCTTAAAATTATATTACATGATTGAATGTATGAATTAATCGTTATAACTATATCACATATGCATATATAATTTATAATTATTTATTAATTTTATTTTTATTATGAAATATTTAATATTATTTTTTTTATTAATTCTCAGAAATTATTTCATTCAAATTTAATAAATTCTCTCATGAAATTATTGTCACATAAAATTAAAGGTTAAAATCTTTTGTTATAACAATTTACATAATTAGAAGTTTGAAAATTTTATTTTATTATTTTATTTACTTGTGAAAAACTTTTATAAAATAATAATTAAATATTTTATTATTATATATTATATATTAATTATTTAATAAAATTATTTAATCATTTAACTTATTGATTAATTATTTAATAAAAATAAAAAATATTAAATTTATTATTATAATAATCATATCGTAATACACCAGTTTGCAATTAGTAGATATTGAATTTGGCAAAATAGAATGATTCAAAGTTTACCGAAAAAGACAAGTATATATATGCTTTGCCTGTAGTTGGGAATGGGAGTAAATATCCTTAGTAAACTATTTCTTTGTGGTTTAATTCTTTTATGGACTAAGTTTATCATTTCATACAAAAAATTTAGTGTTTTATTGTAAAATAATTTGTCACAACATATATTAAAATTTATCATTACAAATATATTGTGATAAAATCAATTTATTGTCATATTTATCAAAACAACTTTGTCTTAATATATATATATATATATATATATATATATATATATATATATATATATATATATATATATATTGATAATTTATATTTTATCAGAATAATATATAACTTTAGTAACTGATATAAGATCGAGACATTTTTCAGTAGTAATCTGTTTTTGAATTTCTCCATAGCATAGAATTTTAAATTATAATTATTCATATCTTTTTGAAAATCAATTAATTATCATTGAATCATTTAACTTGTATCATACTGTAATTCTTACACTACTCTTTAATTTCAACATGATCAATAATTATTATTCAAAACAAAATTATTAAAAAAATAAAGAAGTAATAAAATATAAAATATTAAATTATGTTATTCAAACTCAAAATAGTTATAATATACTCCCTCTATCTCATAATATATATCGTTTATGATTTTTGCACATATATTAAAAATTGTATTTAACAGATGTTATTACATAAATAAAAAATTATATTACCTTTAATTAATTATTTTCATAAATTATTATGCACTCTAAAAAGAAACAATTATTATGAAAAAACAGAAATGATAGAATTGAAAAATTAATTAACATTCATAAATAATTGTAAAATGACAAACATTATAGGACAAAAAATTTTCCCTAATTTGAGATAGAGGGCATATTTAATTATAAATTCAAAGATTAAATATAGTATTCATCAATTTACAAGCTAAAGTCTAATGAAAATTCAAATATCACATTCGACTAGTAAGAATATCAATGAATTTATTTCCATATCAAAGAAAATTAATTAGATATGCATATATTGTTTAGCATTTTAAAAAAAAATATAAGTTTTTATATTAAAAAAATAATTTTATATATTTAATATATTATTTAGTTTTAATATTGAATGTTATAAAAAAATGAAATTGATATATCAAAAATTGACATCTATATACATGTTTTCATATATTATGACAAGTTGTTGTTGAACAAAAAATTATTTGTTATGATAAAATAATTTTATGATCATATCGTAATAAATAAAAATAGTGACAAAGTGTTATTATGTCAAAATTATTTCCGCATTATATATAGTTTTACTTTTAGTGTCAAGATTTTAATAAAAATATTTTGTGCACCAAAATTTGGTATCTTTCTGTTCTTATGTATTATGACAAGTTATTTTATCATAATAAATATTTTTTTATGTTAAATAATTTTATATTAATTTATTAACTAATTAAATATAGTAAGACAAGAACGAGAAAATTAGTTTTTCATTATCTATAATTTCATAGGTACTAAAAAATTAGTGCCACAATTTTGAATTAAAATATTGTAAAGAGAAATTTGTTGTCATTATATTTTCCTTATTTACGTTTATTATGATAAAAATATTTGTCAAATTTTTATTTTGTTACAGTTAATCAATTTTTAGAAAAATTTTGATAAAATTTTAATTTTATCATGATAAGATCACATATTGTGACAACATTAATTTTATCAGAAAAGTTTTTATCATAATAAGCAAAATTTCTTATAGTGTACATAATAAACTTGATCCATATTAGAACTTCTCCATCTATGGACTAAAGATATAATTTTAATTTATGGGTAAAAACTAATATTTTGAAAATTGGATTTTAGATTGATAAAATTGACAATACATCACTAGTTGGTTTGGTGAGATTTGAATTTTAAAATATCTTTTTCATTTTTAAATTTTATGAGCATATTTCTATTTTATAATAT
This sequence comes from Omphalea diandra, assembly GCA_949677035.1. Lineage (NCBI taxonomy): Eukaryota > Viridiplantae > Streptophyta > Magnoliopsida > Malpighiales > Euphorbiaceae > Omphalea > Omphalea diandra. The sequence continues at coordinate 97,547 of CATIWR010189776.1, forward strand.
GTTTATAATTTTTTAAAATTATTTATTAATATTTTTAAAATTTTTTATTTTTAAACTATTAAACTGGATCTATTAAATCAGTTGAATTAATCAAATTAAAAAAATGATTATATGGTCAATTTATTGGCAATCTTGTTAACAATATAAAAAATTTAGGGGAAAAACAAGTCTCCTTTAGTTTAAAATTTGGAATCAAAATCAAAATTGAGAATAAATCACTATTTTTCATGGATATATAGTTTGTTCGTAAAATTAAAACATTTTCTTATTTATTTTTTATAATATTAACTAAATATAAAATTCTTATTTATATTATTTTAATATTTAATTTTCATATTATATATATTATATGCTAAATATCAATTAGATTTATCAAATAATATATATTGACTTGATTTTCATGAAAATGAAATTTCAATTTCTAGAAGGGGAATGATTGATTCTCCATGCGGAGAAATCCTATTGTGATTCCGATATAATTTTAGGTAAATCAACTAATTTCTATTCCGAAATAATTTTCTTTTTGTGAACTAATGACTCCTATGATTTTAATTAACACCTCTTGACTTAATATGAATGTAATGATCTATGATTATGAGATCAAGAAGCATGCGCTAAGAGGTGTTGAAAGAAGTAAGTTTTGCGGAGTCTAAGAGACGCAAAAGAGAAAAAAAAAACAAAAAACAAAAAACAAAAAAAAGTTTAAGAATCCTTTTACTCAATACATACATAATTGAATTAAATAGTTTTGTCATAACTTTCATCAATCCCACATTTAACACAAGACAAATATAAGCTTCAGTCTTCAGCAGTATGTAAATCTCTTTCCTCAGTTGGCTTGGAATTAGTTTTTTTTTTTTTAATTTATTTTTTGTATTATTTATTTTTTTACATAACTGAATGATATATAAAACCTGTAAATAATCAGTATAGAGAATAATTAAAATGAAATTAGATACTAATTAATACGAATAATTTACAACGATTGAGTGAAGATTGAACCAGAGAGGCTGATGTGCCTAATATTTTCTCGGACCGAACTTGACTTTAAAAAGGTAATAAGTTTGGGTATTTTGCATATGATTTTAGCTATTAACGATCAGTCTCAGTTACAGTGGATTACATCTCTAATTTTCTGGGATTTTATCAATATATTGCCTCATATGCTCCAAACCTCCGATACCTGTAAATAGTGCAATCGTATTTATAGTCATTTTAAAAAAGAAAAGGATGTTGGGTATTTCACTATTTCATTTTCTCAAGTGCATAATTATATTATACCGTACTGCTTGTAAATTATAATTAATTTTAATCAATAGTTCTTTCTACTTACAATTAGTTTCAATTGTATTTTATTAAAAAATAAGTTTAAATTAATTCAATTCTAGTCAACCTCTCTTTCACTTTTTTATAGTTTGATTTTTTTTAACTCTTTTTTATGTAATTTTATCATTTAAATAAAGTAATTTTATTAGCAAAAAAAATAGTTATATTATAATTTAATCTAAGATCTCACTCTCTCTCTCTCTCTCTCTCTCTCTCTCTCTCTCTATATATATATATATATATATATATAATTGTTAGGCTGAAATTAATTATAAAATTATCTTAAAAGTATTTTCTACTTAAATAATTAAGTACTTTATTGATATTTTAATCTGAAAGCTTGAAATCATTCTTCTTTATATAGTTATGGTAATATTAATAATTTTCTTTTCATTTTATTCATATAGTTATGGTAATATTAAAAATTTTTATTTCATTTTATTCATATATCTTTTATAATCTTAATCTTTTTTCTTTTATTTTTGAAAAATATTTCAAAACTAACTACTTTTCTTTTCATATTATCAAATACTTTTCAGTCAACTTAGTGAATCACTTGTGCTCGAAGACTTACTAGAAGTTATGTGGACCATTGGAAATTGCTACACTATTGAATTTTTTTTTAATCATCAATTGTAATTTGAAAAGGTGTGATTTTTTATTATTTTTTATTTGATTAGATAGTGTTATATGTGTATTAAATTATATTATGAAATATGATCTAAAATTTTAGAATAACTGATCTGTTAAACTGAATGTCCAATTATTTGGATATTTAAATTTTTTTTATTGATTGAAATTTTTAAAATTTCAATTTAGAACAATTTATATCAAATAAAAAAATAGCGAAATTACTAGATATCTAGTCCATACAAATTCCTAATTCAAAAGTTTTATAAATCAATAAATCTGTGAACTTATGATAATTTAGTAAAAAAATTAAATAGTTCAAATATAATGTTGTATAATAAATCTTTGAACTTGTGATAATTTAGTAAAAAAATATGAATACGATATGGTAGGATATAACACTATGGTAGGATATAACGCTATTTATATCTTATCTAGTTCAATATTATTTTTTCGAGTATGAATTTACCGGCACGCATTATTCAGTCAATTCAAATATTATCTAATTTGATCAATTAAAGTTTGAATAATAAGTGTTCATGGGTGGGCGATAAATTACCATATCTACAACGTGCTGTAGTAGATAAGGAAAATTGTTTCACGAGAAAAGAGTGAAAGGACAAATCTTTACTGTTTATTAATTTATATAATATATATTAATCCATGAAAAACATTAAGAAACACGAAAAAGGAAAAGTTTGAAAAGAGAGCTCTTTTGAAAAGTAGCTTTTAGTTCTTGCCAATTACATATGTGCTTGATAAGACCTAGATTCAACACCCAAGAGTTTTCCCAGCAATTTCCATTGATTTTCCTTTTATATTTCCTTTCAGTTTTCTAACCATGCCTCCGTCTTTTCTCAGGCGTTGTCTCTGCAATACTGAAGAAGATCCATCTTGATTTTTGTCTCATTTAAATTTATGGTTAACTGACAAATAAAATCATTAAAACCCAAATTTAGATGGGTATTTCCATTTTCAGCCAAAATATTATTCTTTAGATTTTTCTTTACCTAATGTTAGAAAAGAGTTAGTGATAAACAGCTCTAATGTTAGAAAAGAGTGAGTGATAAACAGCTCTGAAATTATTTGCAAAAGAAAACATTAACATGTTCTATTGAAGTACTGAGAATCATATTTTTAGATGAGTAGAGAAAAAGGAAATAAGTTCTTAACCAGAATGCTTCTATTCGGTAGAGGTGGTTATGAAAACATTTGCTATTAGCATGCACTTCTTAATATGCAATTAAAGCAACTGTCTTTCATTTTTTCCCTCAACTGTTTAGGACATCAGGAAATCATCTTATTACAGAGATAATTAACATTAAGCTTTCCCCACCTTCAGGTAGGGTAAAGCAGCAAATACCATAATGCATAACTCCGCTTATTTAAACATAATTGCGATTGGACTTCTAACACTGTACCCATCAGCCACCCATTTCAGGTATCCTTGAGCATAAGATCCAGTAGCATTCCCCTTTTTCTGAAATGTTACTGAGTATGTAGCTTTCTGCTTTTCTTTGCTGAAACTAAGCTTCTGAGGGGTTACCTTAACATTAACACCTTGAGGTGCAGAGATCTTTACGGTGTAAACTGAATTTGGTTTGCCATAGTTTGTAACGATTCTCGTATATGTTTGTGGGTTAGACTTTAACTGTATAGAAAATGAAGGGTAATTCAGTTGTGCTTCAGGAATTCTCGAATAATTCGAGCACTTCACTTTGTGATGCACTATGACTCCTACATGTTTGTTGGAATAACCTAGACCACACAAGTAAGCAATGTAGTCGTCAGGCTGAATCTCGTAAATAAGCCCCGGATCATTTGCCTTTGATGGGTTCACATGGCCTGCACCTATGTCAAATAGAGTACTTGGCTCAAACTGCTGATCTGAAATAAGCTTGCCTCCAAGACTGTACAAATTAGCAGTGGTCATGATGGCCGATTTTATGGCAGCAGGTGACCAGTCAGGGTGCACGCTTTTCAGCAGAGCAGCAATGCCGCTAAGATGAGGGCAAGACATTGAAGTGCCTGAGATCATATCAAACCTATTAGTAGTATTGTCAACTGAAACTGGCCAAGCCGCTAAGATTCTATCACCAGGGCCTACAATGTCTGGTTTCAGGATCCCGGGACTTGCAATGCTAGGACCTCTTGAGGAAAATTGAGCAACTTGAGGAGCTTCTGATGATAAACCAATTACAGTTCCTTTAAACAAGATTGTGGCTGTTGGAGAAGATGACTCGTATATGTAGGCTTTTATCATTGATCCTGCGGCGTAACTCACATGTGAAGCCGGAAGCACATTACGATCAGCTGTGGCAACAAAGCCAGTATACTTATCATTCATTATAATCACAGCAGCACCACCATTGTCTTTTACTTCTTGGCCTATGGAAAGTGTTTCAAACCCTCCATCGCACAACACTATCTTGCCTTTGATATCAACATTTGCCAATGATCCTGGAACACAATATGCAGATGATTTATTACCATTTGCACCTGCATAAACAAGAGGCAGCAATGTCGAAGGAAAATCTTTTGGCTGGATGAGCGATTCCCCATTTAGCTCCATATGATTTCCAAGTAACACTGTTGCTCTAATTGCTCGATCGACTGTGCTTGCACCTACGGTTAGAATCCAGGGTGCCTCATTCGATAAGGAATGACTATCGGGCCCATTATTTCCTGCAGAGCAACTGACAAAGATCCCCTGCTGAATCGCTGCATATGCCCCTATTGCAACCGCATCATCATAGAAAGGATGAGAACCAGTACCGAGGGAAAGTGAAAGGACATCAACGCCATCCTCTATTGCAGCATCCATTGCAGCCAATATCTCACTCTCGCCAGTTTTGTTTTCTCTGCCAGAAACTTTATACATGGCCAAGTGGGCTAATGGTGCCATGCCAATTGCAGTGCCTTTGGCCTGCCCAAAGTAGTTAGCACCTTGCACAGGACTTCCAGCTGCTGTGCTAGCTGTGTGTGTCCCATGCCTTTCGTCATCTGATATGTTGTTACTGTTAGTAGCGAAATTTCTTACACCAATAAGCTTGTTGTTGCATGCTGCCTCACACTTCCCTTTCCATTTCTCCGGGGGAGGAGGCATTCCTTGACCGCTAAACGAAGGGTGATCAGGCGTTATTCCACTGTCCACAACTCCAATGATCACTCCTTTCCCATAATTTGAATACTTCCAAAATCCTGAATTTTGCTGAAGACCCAAGAATTTAGGTGTATGAGTAGTGTGAAATGGCACCATCCTTTGGGGGCGGGCTAACACCAACTCTTCCCTCATTTTCATTGTCTTTACCTCCTCTGCTGTAAGTTTTGCAGAAAACCCAGAAACGACATGGCGGTAGGAGTGAACCAAACGTGGTTGGTCTGCACTAAACATCTTAGCAGATGGCAAAAATGACTTATACCAGCTTTCTCTATCATTAAATTCATTGAATTCTACGCCTTGGGGTTCCGATAAGAGCACAATGTAAGTCTCCAAGTTGTTGGTTGATGAATTAACCAGAGTCTCAGCAATAGCTAAAGAGTAGCTAAATATGGAATTGCTTACAAGGAAGGATATAAGCAACATGGTTGGAAATATTTTGCATCCTCTGATGATTCCCATATTAATTTTTCGGAAGAATTATTTGTAAGTGCTAGTGTTTCCGAGCTTCCACAACCATATGCAAGCATTAATATAATGTTTGGACATAGACTATAGAAGATATTCTTACAGAAATTTGAGTCTTGTCTTGTCCAAGTCTTCGGTAACATGGCAATGCTGATATTCCATGTCATGGTTAAAGCTTTGATTGCTGCTTTTTTAAACGTTAGTGGGAAATGTCTTTATATCCTTTCTTTCTTTCTTGGCTCCACAAACGTAACATCCTTGGTTTTAGACAAAACAGTACTGTTGATAATTCTATTAGCCATATAAGAAATTTCAACATTGCTCTCAAGTGTTACATCCATGATTACAAAACGACATTTTCTTCTTAGACTCAACTATTAAATAATAGAAATAAATATTAACTAATGAAATCATAAGAATACAACATTATATGATTGTCTTAGTTTAGTGGGAAATGTCTTTATATCCTTTCTTTCTTTCTTGGCTCCACAAATGTAACATCTTTGGTTTAGACAAAACAGTACTGCTAATAATTTTATTAGCCATATAAGAAATTTCAACAATGCTCATCCATGATTAAAAAACCACATTTTCTTCTTAGACTCAACTATTAAATAATAGAAATAAATATTAACTAATAAAATCATAAGAATACAATATTATATGATTGTTTTAGTTTTTTTGAACCATTAGCTAGAGATTTAGAGAATAAGAGAATATCAGAAGCAAAAAAAGGTTCTAAAAATTTGCATTTTCTTTCCTTTTCATTCACAAGTTTGATTGTTTCTTTAGTATCTTCAGGATTTTTATAATAAAAATTGCTTTTACAGTATATAAAATGACTAATTTGAATTGTAAAGCTATCCCATCATTCAATAAAATCTGTTAATTCACTTGAATTATTGAGTTAGAATGGGCTTGACTAGCTAACTCAATAATTCAATTGAGTTAGGTTTTTCATCAAATTTTGTTTCACATTCAAATTCTAACTTGTAACTAATTTGAACTGAATTGAAAATTAAAATTTCAAAAATTTATAATTGAATCAAACTAAAATAGAAGATAGTCAAATCAAATCGAATCAAATTAAATTAATTGGTGAGGTTTATTTTTTCCTAGTTTAATTTGATTTTGCTTGCCATAGTTAGTCTGGCTTAGAATCATTATTAATTTTTCCACCATGCGATTGAATTTGCTTCAAATACTCGTATTTGTATGATGGCATTCTTCTTTTATAATCTAAAAGAAATATCATCTACTTAAAATCATTCTTCTTATATAATTATGGTAATATTTATAATTTTCATTTCATTTTATTCATATATTTATAATTTTAGTCTTGTTTCTTTAATTTCTTTTGCAAAATATTTCAAAAAATAACTATCTTCCTTTCATATTATCAAATAATTTTCGATCAATCTGGTGAATCACTTGTGTTGGGAGACTTGTTAAAAGTTATGTGTACCATTAGAGATTGCTTCTCTGTTGAATTGTTTTTTTAAAAAATAAGATAATATTTTTTAATCATTATTTATATTTTTTTAGAAGAATTATTATTTATAATTTAAAAGGTGTATCATTGTGAAATAAAATATTATTATTTTTTATTTAATTTGATAGAGTTCATGTTATCTAAGTATTAAATTATATTATGAAATATGATCTAAAATTTTAGAATAAAATTGAATATCTAATTATTTATATACTTAATTTTTTAGATCGATTTAAATTTTTTAAAATTCAATTTACACTAATTTATATCTAATAAAACAATAGCAAATCAACAAATCTATGAACGTTATGATAATTTAGAACAAAAAATAAAATTTAAATAGTTCGAAAATACTGTTGTATAAGAAGCCCACTTAAAGTACTCTAGTAGATTTTGTTTCATGAGAAAAGAGTAGAAGGACGAATCTTTCGTGTTACACATTATCTGTACGGACTATAGTATTAATCCATGAAAAATATTAAAAAACCTGAAATAGGAAAAGTTTTGAAAATATAGCTCTTTTTGAAAAGTAGGTTTTAGATGTCGTTTGGTACATATGATGGGTGATTATTGATTGATCTATATTATATATAAAAGTGGATAATTAGAAAAAAAAATTATATATAAAAGGATATAGCACTTTTTTAAAATTAACAACAATAACTTTAATTATAAATTTTAATTAGATGAATAATATTTTTTATAGATATTATTTTAATTTTTAAAATTTGTGATTTTGAAATCTATACTATCTATACTATATTTCAATTTTAATATTTGTGATATTTAAAATCTATACTATATTATCTATAAAGTGGTTAATTAAGAAAATTTTGACATAAAAAATTATAAAACTTATTTAAATTAACAAAAATAATTTTAAGTTATACATTTTAATTGGATGAATAATATTTGTAATCAAGTTGAATTAATCTAAAGTTATCAATTTTTAAACATATATTATCATTGTAAATTTAATTTAGGTATGAGTTGATTTTTATTGTTTAATTTGTACTATATATAAAAATGACTAATTAGGGAGAACTTTTTCGGACATAAAAGGATATAAAAAATTTTTAAATTAATAATAATGACCTTAAGTCATAAATTTTAATTGGATAAATAATATTTTTATGATAAAACCAATTATTATTTCAATTTTGAAATTTATGATATTTTAAATTTATACTATCTATACTATATTTCAACCTCTGAAATTTGTAATATTTAAAATATAAATTATAGTATCTATAAAGTAATTAATTGAACAAATTTTAGATATAAAAAGATATAAATCCTTTTTAAAATGATAATAATAATTTTAAGTTATATATTTTAATTGGATAGATAACATTTATAATCCAGTTAAATTAATCTTAAGCTATAAATTTTTAGACATATGTTATCATTTTAAATTTGATTTTACATGTATGAATTGATTTCTATTATTCAATATTTTGAAATTTATGTTAAGAATAAAGCTTTATTTTATAAATATGAAAATAAATAAATTTGATCTAGGGTGCAAATATAAGCTAAAACACAAGTTTCTTAGGCCAAACTCTTTTTATTAATTACAAATTTATTTGAGTTGGATTTTTGTTCCTTAGCTCTGATTTTCGTTTTATATAATTCAGAGGAGAGTTATATACATAACTATTATTAATATACATATTATTTTTAACAGAATAATTTTATAATTTTTTTAAAAAATTGTCTTTTTTAATTTATAATATATTTTTCTTTATCCTTACTTTTTAGAGATGATAAACAGATTAAATCAGATTATTTCAAGTTGAATCACACGAGTTTAGATCATTCATCAAGTTTGCATATAGAAAAAATTTATACTTAAATTCGGAATAAGCATTAAAAATAAGGTTTCAAATCTAATTAGGTCATCATTTTTCACTTTTTTAACTATAATTTTGAAATATCTATTTAACATTTTTCTCATAATTTATTGAGAAAAAATAATTTTCATTAAAATAATTTTATTTTCTTTAAATAATTTTGTATCAATTAGATTTTACATAAAAAACCTTTATTAAAAAAATTTATTTTTGTTTAAATGCTTAACAAAAATTTTAAATAATATAAATTAGGTTTGCATGGAGAAGGAATTTCAGATCAAGTTTGAATCAAGTCTCTTATTTTCTCTTAAAAATAATATTTCGAGTTAGGTAATTTATTATTCTTTTTTTAAATATACTTCTCAAATGTCTATTTAGATTATTTATTATTTATGTAATATTTTTTCATAATTCATTAAAAAATAATTTTAAAAAATTTATTTTTAAGTAGGTAGATTTTACATAGACAAAATTTGACTAAATTAAATATTTTCCTTTAACTCCTAAGTAAATTAAATATAATTTATTGTTTATGTGAATAATTATACAAAACAAAATATGCAATTCAATTAAGTTTATATAGATTAAAAATAAAGGAAATATATTTTAAAATTTTAAATATTTTAATAATTTAAAATTGAGTTTGCATAAAAAAGGATTTCAAATCGAATTCAAGTCATATTATAAATTTATCTTTAAAAATAATATTTCAGGTCAGGTCATTTATTATTAATTTTTTAAAAAAATATAATTTAAAATGTCTATATAGATTATTTATTATTTATGTGTAATTTTTTACAATTTTATTAAAAATATTTTTTAATTAACTAGATCTTATATAAAACATAACTTGATTAAAATTATTTTATTGTAATTTAAATGCTTAATAAAATAAATATAATATATATTTTTTGAATAAATGATTATATATAATAAAAATGTACAATTGCATTAAGTTCATATAAAATTTAAAATAAAAAATATTTTTATTTTTAAATAAATTTTAAATATTTTAATAATTTAAATCAGATTTATATAAAGAAAAGGATTTTGGATTCTGTTTGAATATCTTTAAAAATAATATTTTAAGTTATATTATTTATTATTCATTTTTTAAAATATTATTTAGATTCTTTATTATTTATATGATATTTTCTTAATTTTGTTAAAAAATAATGATTTTTAAAAAAAAAATTTTATTAGGTAGATTTTATATAAATAGAACTTTATTAGAATTTTTTATTTTTCATTTAAATGCTTTAATAAATTAGATATAATGTTTTTTTTAAGTAAATGACTATAAATCTATACTATATGTAAAAGTAGGTAATTAGAAAAAAAAATGATATAAAAAGGTATGGAACTCTTTTAAGTTGATAATAATAACTTTAAATTACAAATTTTAAATGGATGAATAATAATTTTTTTTGAAACTAATTATTATTTTAATCTTTAAATTTATGATATTTGAAATTTATGCTATATTTCAATCTTTGAAATTTATAATATTTAAATTTATGCAATACTATCTATAAAATGGTTAATTAAAAAAAACTTTTCTGAATATAAAAGGTATATTAAATTAGCAATAATAATCTTAAATTATAAATTTTAATTAAATGAATAATATTTTTTATAGAATTAATTAATATTTCAGTATTTAAAATTTATGATTATTGTAAACAATTAAAATCATAAATAAAGATATTTATATATTTATGCTAGTGTTGCTTTATTTTTAAAATATTTAAAAATTAAGATTAATATAATTTAATTTTAAGCCCATAAAATGACTTATGTAATGATATAAGAATGATTTACAATAATTTTTGTGAAAATATCATATATGCAACATCTCCAGTTGAAAATAAAGGATATATTTTTTAATTCAAAAAAAATAATTTATAGTGTTTCTATTTTGCTATATTTATCAATAAAACTTAAGGTCAAGTAATACCAAATATTAAATTTTATTTACTAAAAAATATTTTTTCATATGAATAGTTATATGTAGTATTATCTAGAAATATTAAATGTATATAATCAAAATTTTTATATTATCTCACACAATAATGACAATATAAAAAATTTAAACTAAAATATAATTTACAAGAAAGTGCTTCGAGTAACATTTATCGTCAAAATTTGAGTGAAATTTGAGGATTTGATAAATTAATTTTTATTTTTTAATTGGCCTTCAACTAACATTTATAAATTTTTTTGGTACGAAAATATTAAAATATTCAAACTTTGAATTATAAAAACTCCCCAAAATTAAGTATTATATACACTTTAACTTCTTTTTTTTTTTTGAAAATTAAAATTTACTTGTGATAATTGATAAATAAGAGACTTTTTAAAAATTACGCGTTCTTGACTTTATTACACTTCATGAGAGAAATGTTATTATACATAAAAATCATAAGTCATAAAGATAAATTTTTATTATACAATAAAATTGTAAATATATTTATAAATAAAAATATTATTTTAATATTTTAATTATTGCAGTGAATATGTATATTAATAAAGGGTGATGAAAAGATATTCTTTTTTTCTTGATATTATTTTATTAATCTTGTATAATTTTTATTTAATTTTTAAATCTGATTTTTCATCATTTTGCCTTAAATTTATTTTTTATTCACTTATTAATAAAAATTATATTTATTAAATTATATTTTATATGTATTCTAAAAATTTTTTAATTATTTATAATATTACATAATGTATTATACTTATTTATCTGAATATAAAATTAAAAATTAATTAATTTATGTATTTAATAATTATTTTAATCACGTGCAATGCACGTATGTTAAAAACTAATATATTAAAATATATGTTAAGAATAAAATTTTTGTTTTGTGAATATAAAAATAAATAAATTTGATTTGGGGTGCATGTATGAGCTACAACACAAGTTTTCCTTTGTTAATAGAATTTTATATCTTATTTATTTTTATGGTGAAACTTGTTTATATAATTAAAAGCTTATTTTGAGTTGGGTTTTTTTTTTAATTGGTGAGATTTTGACATCCGTTTTACATAATCTAGAGGAGAGTTATATACATAAATATTATTAACATATGTATTAAGGATAATTTTATAATTCTTTAAAAGAATTGTCTTTTTTAATCCACAATATGTTTTTTTTCTTTATCTATACTTTTTAGATATGATAAACACGTGGAGTTGGATCATTCCAAGTTGAGTTGGACGAATTTGAATTATTCATCAGATTTGCATATAAAAAGAATTTTTATTGAGTTCAGATTTATTTGTAAAACTAATATTTTAAATTTGATTGAATCATTCATTATTCACTTTTTAACTATATTTTTAAAATATTTCAATTACATTTGTTATTACTCATATAATATTTTCCCATAATTTATTAAGAGAAATAATTTTTAAAATATAATTTTTTAATCAGTTAGATTTTTATATAACAAGAAGTATATTAAAATTTTTATTTTTATTTTAACACTTAATAAAAATTTTAAATATTTTAACAAATTAAATTGTGTTTATATAGAGAGAATTTTTTTGAATTGACTTTTGATAAGTCCTTATTTTCTCTTAAAAACAATATTTTCTATCAGGTAATTTATTATTCACTTTTAAATATATTTTTAATATATCTATTTAGATTATTCTATTATGTATATGATATCTTTCATAATTTTTTAAAAAATTATATTTAATTAGGTACATTTTACATAAATAAAACTTGATTAAAATTTTTTATTTTTATTTAAATACTTAATAAATTAAATATAAATTATTTTTTAAGTAAATGACTATACATGATAAAAATGTGCAATTAAACTAATTTCATATAAATTGAAAATAAAGAAAATATATTTTTAATTTTTAAATAGATTTTAATATTTATTGAGCTTGCATAAAAAAGAAGATTTAAGATTAAGTTCAATGTCAATTTTGAATTTACCTTTAAAAATAATATTTCAGGTCGGATCACCTATTATTTTATTTTTTTTAAAAATATATTTTAAACTGTTTATTTAGATTTTTTATTTTTTATGTGATATTTTCTCATAATTTATTAAAATTTTTTAAAAATATTTTTTTTAATCAGATAGATTTTATATAAACAACACTTGATTAAAATTTTCAAGTAAATGACTACACATAACAAAAAAATATATTTGAATTAAGTTCTTATAAAAACTAAAATAAAAAATATTTTTTATTTTAAAAAAATCGTAAATATTTTTATAATTTAAATCAGATTTATACAAATAAAGAATTCTAGATATGTTGGATTAGATTTTGAATTTACCCTTAAAAATAATATCAGATTGGATCATTTATAATTCACTTTTTTAAAATATGTTGTTAAAATATTCATTTAGAGTCTTTAATACTTGTGTGATATTTTCTCATATTTTATTAAAAATAAGTTTTTTTAAAAAAGTATTTTTAACCAGGTATATCTTATGTAAACAAAACTTGATTAAAATTTTTTATTTTTCATTTAAATACTTAATAAATTAAGTATAATATATTTTTTAAGCAAATGATATATGTCTATATTACCTTTCTTTTTCTGATCAGTACATGACAAATTCTTTTTTTTTTTGTTAACCATTTCTGTGTATTTTTTCAGGAGTTAACTTTACAATAGTGAAGGACCATCTTGATTTTTGCCTCATTTTAATCCTCTTTTATTTTTTATCTTTATTTTTTTTTTCTTTCCTTATTTTATCTCCTCCCAAACAAAGGGTTAAATTTATGGTTAACTGAGAAATAAAATCATTAAAAACTAAAATACAAAGGGTTAAATTTATGGTTAACTGAGAAATAAAATCATTAAAAACTAAAATGGGTATTTGTATTTTCTGCCATAATATTATTCTTCAGATTTCTTTACCTAATGTTAGAAAAGAGTGAGTGATAAAGCGCTCAAGAAATTATTTTTCCTTGATAAAGAAGGGACGGACTCCTTTTTGTCTAGTTGCTGTTATTCTCAGATTCAGTCGCTCCTTTTTTGTTTAATCATCCAAAGCAACTTCACGTGGAGGCCCTAAGCCGACGACTTGACAATTTTCTTTCTCAAGTTCAACATTTACGTACACTGTAAAAATAACTTAATTGCAAAAAAGTTAAAGATGCTAAAAAAAAAAAATCAAATTTGTGAATAAAAAGGAAAGAAAATGAAAATTTTTAGAACTTTTTTTGCTTGTACAGTATTCTCTCATCTCTAAAACTCCAGCTAAAGGTTCAAAAAACTAAGATAATAATGTAATATAGCATTTATATGATTTTATTAGTTAATTTTTTTTATTATTTAACACTTGAGCTTAAGAAGAAAATGTCGTTTCTTATTCTTATCTAAAGCAACATTGAGTTACTTTTCCACTAATCAAAGCTTTAATCATGACAAATTGTGGAGCACATTTCTTTGGCTAGTGGAGTTACTTTGTCTAAACCCAAGGATTTTACTTTTGGCACTATAGAGACATTTCCAACTAATCAACGCTTTAACCACAATATGAAATATATTTCACAAAAAAAAAAAAAATAACGATATGAAATATCAACACTAGTGATAACTTTGGAAGTAATCACGATATGAAATATTTTTCAAAAAAAAAAGTAACGATATAGAATATCAACACTCGTGATAACGTTGGAAGTAATCACGATATAAAATATCTTTCACAAGAAAAATAATAATAATAACGATATAGAATATCAAAACTAGTGATAATTTCGGAAGAGCTAGTAGCATTGGTGTCATTAATTAGGATATGGAAAATAAAAAAATTTGAGAAGAGAGCTCGGCTTAGCATTGAGGGATCATTTTGATGCTTAAGCTAGCCAGATGTTAGATAGTCTATTAAAGCTAGAATAAAATAAGTATTTTGAGAAACTCTTTGCTTAAACGGTTTTGTGATAATGTCCTTGACCAATTGGAATAAGATGAATTACTCTCTTCAGAGTGAAGTGTCTTAGTTTAGATAATGAAAAAAGGACACCGTCCACCCATTTTTTTTTCTCTCAAAAACATTTATACCCTCTATTTCATAAATAGATATTTTTATACTTTGGCCTTTCCAAATTTACGTTTTCTATTCTTTTTTATTCCTTTGTTACGTTAAACCTTTTTTAAACAGTAAACACTCACTTATTCTTTTTTCTCCTGTGTCCTTTTTCTTGTTTTTTCATTTCTCTTCTCCACAATGATTATCGATAGATGTGATTCAAATTAAAAAAAAAAAAACTAATGACATTGATATTCTTTTTTAAAATATCCATTAAATTCAAAGTCAATGTGAAAAATGGTTATTTAAGCTAAAAATTATCTTTTAAGAGAGAGATAGCCGTGCAGTTGAAAATTGAAGAAGATGTTTACATTTTGTTTTTGTTTTCTAAGATCTAGTAATTGTTTTTATTGTTATTATTATTTAAAATAAGAAATCATAAGTTTTTCACTTTAAAAAAAAAAAAAAGACTACATATTGTAGTCGGTAACGCCAATACTCTAGCTATTATCATTCTTATAGTAACTAAATAGCTACTGGTTAGTTACTAAATATGTAGCCGCTAAATTCTCTTTTTTAGCTACTAACATTTATATAGTTGCTAAATAGAAACCGTTTAGCTACTGATTTTGTTAGTAGCTAATTTTTCTAAAAAATGTTTAATTTAATTTAATTTATCTATTAATATTATTTATTATTTAGCTACTATTTTGGTAATAACTAAGACAATAATAATTTTTATTGAATATTAAATTAAATTTAATTAACTTATTAATATTTCAATATAAATATTAAAAATTGAAATGAAATAAAATCATTAGAATAAATAAAAAGTACACTTAAAATCCTCATGTCCTGTACAATGTATAAACAAGAAAATTACATAATTATAAAATAATGAATCCACCTTTTATCAACTATTTTTAGGTGGAATTGAAATTTCTTATTTACTTAATTTTACACCTTATAAGTTACTCACATAAATAATCGTTTCCACTTTACCAAATGCTGAAAAAGTCTTTTACCTCTAATAACATGTATGTATTCATTAATGCAATAATAAAACACATTATGTTTCTAAAAAATGATATACTAGAAAATTAAATATAAAGTAAATAAGATAATAATACATAGTATTAAAATTACGATTCTATAAAATTGTAAAACAAACACAATTTAATGCAAATAATTGCTATTTGGATCCTAAAAGTTATACAAAATTTGAACAAAAAATACAAAAATTAATACAAATGATTACAAAAATCATATGAAAAAAATATATGTATCTCAGAATTCTCTTATGGATCTACTGAGAAACATGCAGCCTGTCTATACGAAACAACACAACAATTATACAAACCTTGGTCAAAAGGTAAGTGGCCCATGAAGTAAATGCAGAAAAAATTGGTGCAGTTAATACACAAATAGTCTCAACAGACAAAGGAATATTCAAAGAATTCAATATCCTGACGATGCACAGTAATGATTCAAAATGTTAGACAATAAACTAATCACTGCTGAACACTGCTTCAAGTGGTTCAATTGCCAAGAGACTAAACCAACAAGTAACAATTCTTTCATAGGAATTCACAGACTATAAAAAAATAGCAATTACCAGGTTCGATTATCAAATCAATTCCCAAAGTCATATATCCCCTTCTTTGTCAGAAACTAAAATCACCGGGAAAAAAAAAAGAACATCCTGTCATGCTTCATATATCATTCTAAAATATGAGGTAAAAACGAGTGTATCTTAGCATAGAAATAACTATGTTGGAAATAGAACCTGAGTGACTCTGTAATTGAAATAAGGATCAAACTCATGAATAACACTCATACATTATGACCTGAAAATTAATCGACAAGCTTGTAAGACTACAAATAACAATGCAAGCAACCAAACAATTACAAAACCAAATTCAGTTGCTGAAAAGAATTAAGGAAGAAAAACACAAACACTCAAGATAGTTTAAATTCTACAAGAAAGTGGAAATCTGAGAGAGAAACTATACTTAAAATTCTACCAGACTAAGCTATGTTTGGTAGGACAATCAAAGTTGCAATATAATCGTGATTACATTATAGTATTCATTACTATGCTTGGCTACATAAGAAAATTTGTTGTAATGTGATGCCAGTTAAATCAGGTATTCCAATCAACGAGAACCTTGAAAGCAAAAGACCTCAGTAGGATGAAACATAAGATTATCAATGCAAGAGTCTCCATTAACTTGATCATGCCAAATAAAGCAATTAGTAATTATATTATTGGACTAGTTCATATCACTATGCTCCATTCCTAAGTTATCTCATCCAGATCCAATGTTGTCTTCATCCAATTCTATAATTCTGAGTTTCTGAAAACAACATAGCTATTAGTTTTATTTTACTCTAAGTAGTTGCTCCTTACTTGGAAATACAAATGCATCAATCACCATAAAGAAACAATATACTATTTTCCAACCTGTGACCAACTGAGGTCTGGGGAGGCTCAATCTATAATGAAAACAATTAAACAAAATGAACACAACAATGCTTGCAAAGTTGACAATTTAAGCACATAAAACTGGACCTCTTTTCGTAGGATTGTTAATGATTCTCCAACATATGGAACTGATTCCTCTGGAACAAATTCTCTCACTTGATCTATATCAGCAGCAGTGTGTAAGGGATTGAATATAACAGGGCCCTTGCCTTCCACAATTTGAAATGACTATATATTTGGATTTGGCATTATGTTGATTTTTGACAAATTTTCACTTGAAATACAAATTTGAATCCTCTTTCATTCCAAATGCATACTTATCCATATAGAACCTTAAGGTGGCAAATGTGCATATTACAGATTGAATGCATCAAAACCTAAAAAAAAATTCAAGAATCAAAGACTTCTCTCACGAAAAGGATATTTAGTAGATATTGTCCAATTAATATTTCTTAAAAATACCATTAATAGACACTAACAATTAGCAGACATTGAATTAAGCTTGGTTTTAAGAGCGGCTAATATGACCAAACCTGACATGTTTAAGACAAAGCCACCCCTGTGCTCTATTCTGCCTCGTTTAGTGTTAGGTCCATGTTCTATAGTCATTTGAATTGCTTGACCTCCTCTTGAAAGTGCCGCTTTTGAATCTCCAACAGTAGCTACCCATATCTTCGATCATTTATTAGAATTGTTATCACAGCTGTAGCCTTGGGTTCTGCTATAGTCCCCATATAGGAAATGAGCCAAGATTAAAACCCCAAATTTGATTAAGGCTAAAAGCATAGAAAATCTATCAAACCAGTCAACAATCACAACAAAAAATTACTTAATCACTTATTATTAGCATCAGCTATTCATATGAAAATTGCAAGTTTCAACCAATCCCACTATCATTTCAATTCATAAGTCCACAATATGGAGAATATGGCTAACCCATTAAGAACTCGCAAACATTTCCTTGACCTGCAAAACCCTCTGTCCAATCTCCAAAATTGTCGTTCCTCCGACGCTTCTAGATCCTTCGAGACCCATCCCATCCCCTTTCACAACACAATCTACCAAACCCCATACCGCTTCTTCCTCTATACCCCATCTCAGCTCCTACACTCTCCCCTTCGCCAACCATGGGGCCACTCCAGCTCTTCCTGTGATGCCCGAGGACGACCCACCTCATCGTGCGGCTGTGATTATGATAAAGTTTTGGGATTGGAGGAGGCGATGATGAGGGAGAGTGCACCCAGCTGTCGGTTGTCTGAAAAGGGAGTTTCGATTAGGTTGAAGATTGTGAACGATAAGAGGAAAGGTTGGGGTTTGCATGCCTATCAGCTGATTCATGAAAGCCAGTTTGTTTGCAAGTATGCTGGTAATTGCGGCGTTTTTATGCTACTCTTTGATAACCATTTAGAAAGAGGGACATAACCTTAATGATTAACATCCGTGTGATAGCTAATCAATATTAATTCAAATTAACGTCTCACTTACCTACTAAATATAGTAATAGCTATGGTTGGCGACTACAATTAGTGCAGTTGTTAAATAGCAACTACGTACTATTTAATAGCTAATTATTATCATTCACAATCTTAGCAACTAATTAGCTACTATTAAATGTAGTAACTAAGTTTAACAATTAACCTATGACAGTGGCTAAGTATGGACTCGGAAACTAATTAATTTTCATCCTCTTTTTAGTCTCTTTATTTGCTACTACATTTTAATGTACTCACTAAATAGCAACTACATAACTACTATAGTTAATAGCTAACAATTTGACGCTATTTGTTAGTGGGATATCTAGCAACTAAGTAGTCGCTAATTTTATTTTTTTATATTTCCATTGTTAAGTAGTTGCCAAATAGCTACTAGCATAAGTAGTAGCTATTTCTATAATTTTATTGTAGTATTTATGCATTTTGAATGAAAAATAATTAACAAATGAATATTTTTTAGCTAAAAATTTTCATGAAAAATGAGAAAATTGTGTTTGTTAAATGTTGATGCTTACATTCTAATTGTTATTATTCTTTTTTTTTTGTTTTATCGATGGTTTCATAAACTAAAAGTAAATCCAAAATCATGTTTGTAAGAGATTTAAAATGATGTTTATATTTTAACTGTAATTCTTCTTGTTTTGTTTTATCGATAGTTTTATAAACAAAAAGTAAATCCAAAATAAAACTAAATAACTATTTTTCCTGCAAACTGTTTTATGTTTTTAATTTTAAAAAATGTTAAACTAGTAAACCTAAAATAAAAGTAAATAAAATAAAAATAAACATTTTTACTATGTATAAATATTTTTTACTTGATATTGTTATAAAGAAAATCATTTTTACTAGAGGTTGAAGATAATACATATGTTTTAATTGTTGTTCTTTTTTTTTTTTATCGATAATTTTATAAACTAAAAGTAAATTCAAAATAAAACTGAAATAAACATTTAACTCAAAATAAAATTGAAATAAACATTTTCATGCAAATTGTTTTCATAAACCAAAAATAACCGTTTTTAATCTCAAATAACTCAATTTATCTTTTTTATGACTAATTTTGAGTTTAAATATATTCATTTTTAACTGTTTTTCATTTATAATATATCAAAACTCATTATTTTTTTATTCGAAACAATAAAACAAGTATTAAAAATTATATTAAATCTAATTTAGAGAGAAAAATATATATAATAAAAAACTTTATATCTTTAAAACAAATTTGCAAATCGACAATTGTGTGCGACAAAGCAAATCAGTTATTTTCTTAGTTTGATGAATCTAATTGTTTAAGGAAGAAGATTTTCATTCCTTTTTTCCCCTCATATCAGTTATTACAAGATTTGTTGATTTGAGTTGATTAAGAAAATCAGAATTAGAGTATAAATTTGTGATTTTATGTTGCAATTTGATTTTTTCGAAAATTGTTGTTATTTGAGGTAGATTTGTAATTAGTTATTGATTTTTAAGTATTTATGTGCAAAGCCCTTAGATAATTATATCCTAAATGAAAAGGTAAAACATATTAAATGAATCGAATAACCCACTATATGGATCTCATACAAGCAAGTTCTTATATCATGAATTTTAAAGTATGTAGCATCATAGTTCAAGTGCCCTGCACATCTATGGATATAAAATATTTCAATTAATCACATGATTTTAAAGGTGTTGTGGGCCTCGCTCACAGTAGTGTACTTTTCTGATCTATCTTTTCCAAATTTTACAATTTACGCTTCTTTCTTTTTGCTTTTCTTTTTTATTTTCTTTTTATTAATTTTTTTCTTTATTACTATAAATAAAATAAATTGATAAAATATTCAATTATTTTGGTTTAAGTTTATTATTACTATTATTATTTAATTTAATTTAATTTTAATTTTAAAAGTTTTATTTTTATATAAAAAGTAAAATAAGTTAAATTTTTAAAAATAAAATAAATTTAAAAATTATATTAAATTAAATATATATATATATAATTATATTTTTTTTAAAAAAAAACCATTATAGGTCTGCCATCTATTGATGGCCCAAATTTATCAATGAATTCTCCCAATGCATTCCATTAACAGGCTCAATGCAAATTATCATATACAAAAGAGCCCGATCTGGTGCACGATTTCTGCGCCTCAATAACAGTCGGTCTGGCTCAGAATGATAATTAATCTCGGCACATGAGGTCCAATTTGCTTGAAACGCTCGTATGTTTGGATCATGACATTCTTCTTTTTTTTTTTTTTTTTTTTTTTTTTTTTTTTTTTTTATGCATTAGCTTCTTTGAAATTCGTTTTTTGGTATATATATATATATATATAGTTCTTTTAAGAGCTTGTCATGTGGTCCTCTTTTAATATAATATTAAATTTACTAAAAAATTATATATATTTAATTATTTAATAAATGATATTTATAGTATTTAATATATATCATTTAATTTTTTTATTATGATGTAACGATAATAACTAATAAATGTGAAATAATATTTCATTTAATACATAATTTTTATGATTAGAATTATATGATTTAATATAATTATATTATTGAGAAACTCGTGTGAAAACTTATGTGACACTTTCTTAGGAGAGCATGAATTTTACTTAAAAAATATAAATACCTCAAATATTTGTTATATATTATTTAATAATATTCAGTACATATCATCAATACTTTATTATTATTATTATTATTATTAATGTAATATACATGAATACTAAATGTGAAATATTACACACACACACACACACACACACACACACACACACACACACACATATATATATATATATATATATATATATATATATATATATATAATTTAATTATTATTTATAATGTTTAGTATTATTT
>CATIWR010189791.1:0-10325 GCA_949677035.1 Omphalea diandra
ATATGTTCAAGTGTCCCAAATATAACGGTGCAAGTGTCATTGTCATGCTTCTACAAATCGCATGACTAAATGATCATTTATCCAATACATATGTTCATGTGGGATTTCATATCATTTATGCAATGAATATGTTCATGTGATAATTTCAATGAATGTGGATAGGGATGTTACATTCTCATTACCATCACCTCTAGCATTTACAAAAAAGGTGATGATATGATGGAGTATCCAAAAAGGAAGGGTTCTGATGCATTTGGCTAGGAAAGTTTTTAGGTCGTGTTTGGTCTCAATTCAAATTTCGGACCAAAACTCGAAATAGATTACATCAAGTACTGAGATAATGAACAGGATCTTTTCTTCAACTTGAAGGTTAAAGAGGGTTGATAATTGCTCAAAAGTAATGAAATAAGGATTCCTGAAAGCATGAAACACTAACCCATATTACCCAGCCTGTGATTCTGCTTTGCGACTTAGTGCCACTATGCATACGAATTCCCTTATGACTTCCTCATAATCAGGTTCATCCCGAAAGATGAACTCGTTCCATCCTAAGTTAGAGAGGAATGCTCCTATCTCGTCGTTGATCCCAAGAGTCTCCAGTAGAAAGGTAGATGGTATTTTGTTTAGGAGAATGATTTTGGAAGAGTTAGCTTTGAAATGTTTCTTCTCCTTTTTTGTGATTCCTTTCATAAGACGAACGATTGGAGATGCAGGTGGTTAGGCTACTGCCTTACCCTTCTCTGCTCTAGAAATCTTTTTGGGAACCATTGAGAAAGTAAAGAGACTTGGAGAATTTAGAGAGTGTGGAAAGAGATAATAGATTTGGAGTATAATGAAGTGATAAAAATCACTATTTATGGGGTTTATATAGCCATTTGAAGGGTGTGAAAACAGCTAGAAATTGCTATAATTAGAGTAATGAAGAGTTGAAAATGGTTGTCAGTCAAATCACTTAATTGTGCGGCAGTTACTAGAATTTGCGACCGCAAAATCCATAGTTGCTACCACTAATTCTAAAAAATGTGAGTAATAGACAAAAATTCTCGAGAATCGGTGCGTACAATGGTCAAAATTTAAATTTTTGACTGAATTAGAGGTGGAGAGCAAAATTCGTGATCGCGAATTGACGTTTGTCAACCGGGTAATATGAGCCTTTAATTTGCAACTGTGAGTCAAAGATAGCGATCGTGAATTATAAGGCAAGAAGGATAATCATGAAAAAGTGAAATTTGACGATTCAAGTTGTGATCCACTTAATTTATTGGTGCTTAATTTATGCAATTTGACATAAAAAATCACAATTGCATTTAAATTTAAGACAATAAAGGATAAATATCACATACAATCAAGCATATAGCAATCAAACAAAATATCAAGCTTTTCACTTTAGGAAGCTTCCATCAAGCATTCTTAATTCTCTCTTAATGAAGTTCAATCTTTCTTCATTTAAAGTTTTAGTGAAAATATCTGCAAATTGATGTCCATAAATTCTAACTCAACATCATCATTTTGGACATGATCTCTAAGAAAATGATGCCTAATGTCTATGTGTTTGCTCCTAGAGTGTTGGATGGGATTCTTAGAGAGATTAATTGCACTAGTATGATCACATTTGATAGGAATGTGATCAACAACTTTTTCATAATCCTTTAATTGTTGTTTCATCCAAAGTACTTGGGTGCAACAACAACCCGCAGCAACATACTCAGTTTTGGTGGTGGATAAGACAACTAAAACTTGTCTCTTACTAAACCAAGACACTAAGCATTCTCATATAAATCGGCAAGTTCTAAAGGTACTCTTTCTATCTAAAAGACTACCAACGTAATCCGCATCCGAGTAGCTTATGAGACTAAAAGATGAATCCCTAGGACACCATAGTCCTAAGTGCAATGTGTAATGCAAATATTTGAAAATTCTTTTGACAGCATTTAAAAGTGATTCTTTGGAAAAGGACTGAAATCTAGCACACATACATACACTAAACATAATGTCAAGTCTTGAAGCAGTAAGATAAAATAGAAAACCGATCATACCTCAATATCTCTTTTCATCAACTATCTTACTCGATTCATCTTTGTCCAGTTTGTTGGTACCACTCATGGGTGTTTTTGCTACTTTGCATCCATCCATGCCAAACTTTTGAGTATGTCTTTTATGTATTTGGATTGGTTGATGAAGATCTCTTTTTTAGTTTACTTGATTTATAGACCAAGAAAAAACTTATGCTCTCCCATTATGCCCATTTCAAATTCTCAAGTCATATACTTAGCAAAATCCTCACAAAGAGATTCATTAGTAGCACTAAAAATGATATCATCAAAATAAATTTGTATTCTAAGTGTATCATGTTTGTGCCTTTTTACAAACAAGGTAGTGTCCACCTTTCCCTTTTCAAAATCATTTTTCAAAAGAAATGAACTAAGTCTTTCATACCAAACTCTTGGAGCTTGTTTCAACCCATATAAGGCTATATTCAATTTAAAAACATAATTTGGAAAACTATAACATAAACTTCCTTCTCAATAACCTCATTTAGAAAAGCACTTTTGACATCCATTTGAAAAAGTTTAAAATCCATTTGACATACATAGGCTAAAAGAATCCTAATGGCCTCTAACCTTGCAACAAAGGCATTGGTTTCATCATAATCTATGTCTTCCTCTTAGTTGTAACCTTTTGCAACCAATCTAGCTTTATTCCTAGTGATAAATCCTTGTTCATCTAACTTGTTTCTAAACGCCCATTTGCAATCTATAATTAGGTATTTCTTAAGCTTAGGAATGAGTTCACATACATTGTTTCTCTCGAATTGGTTGAGTTCCTCTTGCATAGCAATCACCCAACTTTCATCATCAAGAGCCTCATCAATTGATTTTGGCTCAAATTGAGAAACAAATGCAAGGTTATTATATAAAAGATTAAGTTGACATCTAGTACTTGCACCCTTTAAAGTATCATCAATAATTAAGTCTTTGGGGCGATGCTTGGAGAATCTTCATTCCTTAGGTAGATCTTGACTTGGCAATGCCTCTTGTTGATGTTTTGGTTCCTCATATACTCTTGATGATTCACCTTTATCTTTGTCTTTATCTTCCTCTATTGTAATGTACTCCAATTATAATTTTTCAAAGTCATCTACAAGATCATCAATAAAAAAAACTTTTCCCAATATCAAGTTTACTAGATTCATCAAAAACAACATCCATAGACTCTTCAACAACCATAGAACTTTTGTTAAAGACTCTATAGGCCTTGCTAGAGGTGGAATAGCCTAACAATATGCCCACATTAGTTTTTGAGTCAAATTTTCCAAGATTATCCTTGGTATTCAATATATAGCACTTGCATCCAAATACTCTTAGGTATGATATCTTGGATTTTCTACAATTCCATAGCTCATAAGATCTTTTATTGAGAAGGGGTCATTTAAAAACTTTATTTGTAATATAACATGAAGTATTAATGGCTTCGGCTCAAAAGTAATTTGGTAAACAATATTCATTGAACATAGTTCTAGCCATCTCTACTAGTATTCTATTTTTCCTCTCTATAACACCATTTTGCAGTGGTGTTCTAGGGGTTGAAAAATTGTGAAAAAACTCATTATCTAAACAATAAGGTTCAAAAGCTTCATTTTGAAATTCCTTTCCATGGTACTTCTTATATAAGAAATGAAGTAACCCTTTTCATTTTGAATTTTTTTGCAA
Source organism: Omphalea diandra (assembly GCA_949677035.1). NCBI lineage: Eukaryota > Viridiplantae > Streptophyta > Magnoliopsida > Malpighiales > Euphorbiaceae > Omphalea > Omphalea diandra. The sequence goes on from CATIWR010189791.1 coordinate 3,711, forward strand.
AGCTTTTGAAACATCAAAGGTATCATACTTATGAGCTAGAAAGGATATCTAAGTAAACCTAGAACAATCATCAACCATGACTAGTGCATAATGTTTTCCATCTAAACTAGTACTCCTAGTAGGTCCTATCAACTCCATATGAATTAGTTGAAGAGGTTTAGATGTACTTATAATATTTTTACCTTTGAAGGAAGATTGATGTTGCTTCCCTATTTGGCAAATACCACATGTCCTGTCTTTTAAGAAACTTAGCTTGGGAAGACCTTCCACTATCTTTCTTTTAGATAAGCTTTATAAGAGCTCCATGCTAGCATGTCCAAGTCTTTTATGCCATAGCCAAGCTTCATTACTAAGAGATATAAGACACTTAAAAGATTGGTTAGCCAAATTGTCTAAGTCAATTGAGTAGGTATTGCTTTTCCTTTCACCCTTGAAAATAACCTTTGTATCCACTAATGTGGTAACTCGGCATTCTCTAGCGTCAAATGTGACTTTATTACCTTTGCCACACAATTGACTTACACTTAACAAATTATGTTGCAAGCCATCAACTAATAAAATATCATTAATTAAAGAGCAACCATTCTTACCAATGGTTCCAATGCCAATGACCTTACCCTTGGCATTGTTACCAAATGTGACATTGCCACCTTCTTTTTCTTTCAAGGCCATGAATAGCTGCATATTGCCTATCATGTGCTTTAAGCATCCACTATCCATATGTTAATCATTTGATTGATTGGTGGCTACCAAACATCCATACACAACATAAATAAATAATCTCTTCTTTGGTACCCAAGCATACTTAAGGCCTAAGGGGTTAGGTATTGAAGGGGCCTCCAATTTAAGGCGAGCCTTTCTAATGTAGCAATAAATATTAATATGTCCATACCTTATGCAATAATAACATTGAAGTTTAGACTTGTGAGTCTTTCTCCTATGCACAATCTTAGTATGAGTAGGAGGCCTTCTCATACTTTGGTTATGGGGATGCATGCAGGTGCATAAGTGATGAGGAGTAGAAGAGAATTTTTTATGTTTGTGTGTTTGAGCATGCTTCTTGTTGTAAATGTAAGCATAATTTGCTCTTTGAGCCTTAGGGGGCCTGACCTTTATCGTTAGGCATAGGTGGCTTAGTGCTAAGAGCACATTTCTTTCCAATGACCTCAATACTTGAAGTTTGAGGTGTTGTTGCTCTAACAAATGTAATGAGTGTAAATGTGAAGGTTGAGGCTTCATTAAATCTTAGACCATGCCTAGTTAAGGGAGGCCTTTGTGATAATATAAATGTATCCAACGCTTTTTTACCCTTATGAAATTTTAAGATAGAGCTTCTAGGCTTAATGACTTCTCCCTTTAGAGAATCATTCTCTTTCTTAATGAAGATAATGATGAAGATGATTTAGAAAGATTTTACATCGACTTTTTGAGTTCTTCATTTAAAGCCCTGAATTCAATATAAGATTGTTAAAGGATTTGTAACCATCCTCTAATTTTGAGCATTTTCTTAGTAAGTCTTCATTTGTGACTTATATTTGTCACATCTCATTATGAGAGCTTCTAGAAGCTTTTCATCTACATCATTTAAATCATCATAATCAGAATGCGAATCAGATGAAGTGCTTACCTCATTAGGAGAATCCTCTTGAGCCATGAAGCATATGTTGGCAATCTCCTCATCTTCCTCATCCTCACTTGAGCTATCATCCCAAGTGGCTTTGAAGCTCTTCCTCTTCTCTTTGTCCCCTTTCTTCTTCTTCTTTAACTTTGGACAATCATACTTAATGTGGTCTTGCTTGCCACACTCATACAAGTGACTTCAGTTGATCTCTCTTTGGGATTAGTAGTAGCTTTCTTGAAGTTCATTATTTCTTTTCTTCTTCTATTAAGCTCTTTGGTTCTTCTAGAGAGCATTGCTAGTTCTTCTTCCTCCTTGTCACTTTCTTCTACACTTGAGGTAACCTCCATTTCTTTCTCTTTAGATATAGACTTGAGTGCTAATGTGTTCCTTTCTTGCTTTTTAGAATTTTCTCCTTTGCCCCTCATTTTCTTTATCTCCTCATCTTTCTTTAAGGCCAACTCATGACTTCGGTTGATCTTTCTTTAACTCTCAACTCATGAGTTAAGAGTTAAGAGTTTCCCTATTTTCGGGTTAGATTCTTAGATACTACACACTCTAGCACCAAATTTCTCAAGATGCAAAGACTTTGGAATTTTAGAGTTTACCTCATGCTTTATGAGAATCCTACCAAACTTTTTCATGTTAGTGACGATTGTTAGGAGTTTATTGATCATGTCAGTGATGCTCTCATCCTTCTTCATCATGAATAACTCCCACTCCATCATATTCATCTCTAGTCGACTGGATTTCACCAAGGTGGTGCCTTCATGATAGTTCTCCAATGCTTTCCAAATCCCATGGGCAGTTTGGCAATGTTGTATCCTTCCATTTCTTCTCTTGAGAGAGAGCTTAGAAGGATTGTCATGGCTCTCTTATTCTTTCCATTAGATCTTCTATATGCTTCAACCCATTCTTCCCTAGGGATTAGTTCTTCACTCTCATCCACCACTTTGGTGGGTGGCTTCCATTCTTTAAGAACAACATCAAATAGATCCATCACATTTGTATCTAGATAGATCTTCATCTTATACTTCCAATGAGTATAGTCAGCTTCATCAAAATAAAGCTTGAGGTGTGAGTGGATTCCTTCTTGTGCCATTGATCTTTACTCACTCAATTAAGGTTTTTAGTGAGACTTAGCTCTGATACCACTTGTTGGCCTAGGGCACCAAGAAAAGGGATTGAATTAATGCTTAATTTAAAAATTAAAAAGAGGGTTAATGTGTATAAAAAGATGAGTAGGAGAAGAAAGAAATTGATATAAGTGTTTATAGTGGTTCGGGTGTTAACTAACCCTACATTCACTCTCCTATTCTCTACAATTGGGTATTTCACTCAACCCAATAGGTGTTTTCAAGCTCACACCAAACTTTTACAACTTATGTTTATGGCTCACACAATAACCTTACACCTTGTGTTTTCTAGGTTCACATAAAAACCTCTCACAAGTGTTTTCAAGGCTCATACTAAAATCTCTCACAATAGTGTTTATTACTCACACTAAACAATCACAAACACATAAATGAGAATTGAAAGAATGAGTAGCAAATTGGCAAGAGATTGGTTACAAATTAATGAATTCTCTTGCATTTACATATGTTTGGTGGAGTATTTATAACTCATATCCACCAAAGAGACGTTACTCTAAAATAATTAACAAATCTCCAAGATGTGTTAGGTAGATTTAGCATTAAATGCTTCTTAGGCAAAAGTTGCAGTCACTACTACCATTTCGTAGTCGCAAATATCTAATTTCCATTGTGGAGCCAAAAATTTCGGTGAAAATTCCTATTTGTGTCTAACGGCTAGTCCACATGTCAGCTTTCCATTGGTTGTCCAGAAAAATATAGTCATTGTGTTTTAACCACTATCAAAAGTCATAGCCACGAGATACCAAAGTCTTGGGCGCGACTGAGACCGCGAATTCCTTTGTTTAATGAGGAAGCTTCAACTCCTTGAATTGCGGTCACTACTGAATTTTTGCCCTCGTGATTTTTGATCTTTCAACGGACACCTGGAACACCTAAAACGTTGTGGTTGTGGCTTTGGTTCCCTCCATCATCACTATGAAATTCGCGATCGCGACCCTAGCGCGACACTTACTGCGAATTCCTCTTTAACTAACGCTTTGCAGTCTTTGGATGGTTCGCAGCAGCGAAATAGCTCGTGAATTCCTCTAGCCTAGCTTCATCCTTTCTTGTGACTGATTCGCAATCGCGATTTACCATACACACACCGCAAATTTGGATGATCTTTACATTGTTAGAGATTTTGAATTTCATCCTACTTCCGATGAAAAAATCTAACTTGTAATCTGCAAAACAACACTTAATGAAAGTATTAGAATTAATCAATCTCTATTGTCAAGATCAAAAGAGGTTAATGACTTATGTTAAACCAACCTAGTCCAATAGAGAATTTGGGGGATTGAAGGAGAATGAGAAGGAATGAACACATAATATTTTTATTGTGGTTAGAGTGTCAATGAACCTTACATCCATTCTTCAATTCTTCACAATTGGGTGTTCTACTAACTCACAATGGTGTTTTCAATCTCATACCAAACTTGTATAATGTGTTTTAATGACACACACAACTTTACAGTTTGTGTTTTAAGGCTCACACAAAAACCTCACTCAAGTGTTTTCTTAAAGGTTCACACTTAAACTAATACAAGAATTTTGACAACTAGGATAACTCTCAAACCTAATTATAATGGTGTTTAATGCTTACACCCAACAATATTAACTAACATACAAAGAATAAGAGGTTGAGAATTTAATGCTTACACCCAACAATATTAACTAACATACAAAGAATAAGAGGTTGAGAAGTAAAATTGCAAGAGTTTGACTATAATCAATGATATTCTCTTGCATGCATGTCTATTTGGTAAAGTATTTATAGGCAATAACCATCAAAGAGATGTTACTAACAAATTATGCCTAAATCTCTGCGGTGAGTTAGGCAAATTTTGCATTAAATGCCTGTTAGACTAATTTCGCGATCATGACTGGTATTTTGCGGTCGCAAATTTCTAATTTACATGAGAAAGACTACAATCATGGTGGAGAACCGGTTTGTATCTAATGGCTAGTCCATGTGGCATGCTGCTATTGGTTTCCCAAGAAAATAGTCATTGCATTTATCCAACCAACCAAAAGTCACGGTCGTGATTAAGCTTCTTCTTGGATAAGAGAATGACCATGAATCCTTCTATTTGGTAAGGAAAAAATGGTTCAATGGGTCATGGTCTCAATAGCTTTTTCACCCTCACGAATTTTGATATGCCAACGGTTATCTTGGACACTTGGCAAGTTTTGGTTAAGGACTTGATTTCCTCCATACTGCTATAAAAGTTGCAGTATCGACTGCGAACATAAACGTCATTGCAAATCACATTGTATGACAATCATGTCTTCCTTGGCTAGATCGCAGTTGCGATTTACTTTGCGAATTTGCCGAGTTCAAGTTCATCCATCCTTATTGCAATTTCACGTTCGTGATTTTGAGTTTCTTAATTATGAATTTGTATGTCTTACTCAATGTTTGAGATTTAGACTTCCATCCAACTTCCAATGCAAACTTATCTTAAAAACTGTAAAAACAACACTTAAACAAGAAGGTAAAATCAATTTTTATTGTTAAGATCAAAAGAGACCCTTGACTTAGGTTTGACCAACCTATTCCAACAGATCTATCTAATCAACTAATAGTAAGATAAAGAAGACTCTCAACTAGTCGTCGATTTAATGTTGGATCTTGGATGGGTTCACCTTCGTTTTGTAGATATTTGACATTAACTCCATAAGTGTATCGACAAGAGTAAAATCTTGTAAGTGTGCCAAGTGAATGATTTCACAAAGATACTTATGTTGGTTTACAAAGATTCCTTGCTACTTCTATGAATTTCAAGCCCTAAAAAAGAAATAAAAGATCCAAGATCTTTCATGTGAAATGAAACATGTAGAGAGGCTTTAAGTTGCTAAATCGCACCAATGTGAGCGCCAGTAATAATAATATCATCCATATAAACAAGTAAGATAACAATACCTAGGGAAGTCTTTCGTAAGAATAAAGAGGAATCATATTGGCTTTGCACAAAATAGAGGTGAATAAATGTTCATCAAAATTTCTTAAACTAAGCATGAGGGGCTTGTTTCAGCCCATATAATGAACGTTTCAAGTGACAAACATCTGTAACTTTAGAAGTCTTCAATCCCGGAGGAGGCCTCATGTAAATGTCTTCTCGAAGATCCCTATGAAGAAATAAATTTTTGACATCTATCTGGTAGATGGGCCAATCCTTAGAAGCTGCAATAGCAAAAATTGTACCAACAGTAGTCATTTTTGCAACTAGAGCAAAAGTTTCCTTATAATCTATCTCATATTCTTGATGATTGCTAAGAGCTACTAGTCGAACCTTATACCAATCCAAAGATACATCGTATTTTAGTTTGATAGAGAACACCCATTTACACCCAATGAGAGTGATAGAAGATGGACAAGGTACCATAAGTATTGTTTTGTTGTAAGGCATCAAGTTCCTTCTGCGTAGGTTGTTTCCAACAATCATGCTTTATAGCTTGTAAGTAAGAGGTAGGTATAGTAGTAGAGGATAGTGTTGCAACTAAAGATATGTGATTACCAAATCTCTTTGGAGAATTAGACGTACCTGTCAGGAGGACGAGCGATTTGAGTGGACCATCAAACTATTGGAATGGTGATGTTAGTTACTGGTGCCAGAGGGGACTCATGGAGAGGGCCATCAGGATGGTCCTCATTCCTGCTTCGCCTTACATACATAATACTAGGCCTAAATCGTGTGATAGAATTATGAGAAACAATATTAGAATAGAATTATGAGAAACAATATTAGAAGAATTGATCTCATCCTTAAAAGCATGAAAAATATAATGAGAAGGAAAGTGTGAGGTGGTATTATGGAAGGGAAAGAAATATTATTGATCAAGAAAGATGACATTACATGAAAT
>CATIWR010189808.1:0-23459 GCA_949677035.1 Omphalea diandra
TTTATATGTAATTAAAATTTATATAATGATAAATATAATGTTAATACGAACAAATTCTAAAATTATTTTTATATTTGAAATGTTAAAAAAATATATTTATAGATTGGTTTATATTTTTTAAATATTAAAATGTAACAAAAATATTTTAGTTTATATTTTTTAAATTTTGAAATATTAACTGGAAATTGTCGAGTGAAAATGAGAACAAATTAAACAACTTTGGTTTGATAGGTTTGGTTCGGGTTGATTCAACTAAATTACATGTATTTTAAATTTGGTTCGATTTAAATGGGTTTGATTTATTAATTATTTCAGTTAATTCAAAATTTTCTGTTTTCTATATAAAAAACCGAACCAAAAACCTAAAACCAAATTTTTTAAAAAGTATAACTGAATAAACCAATTTTATTAAGGGATCAAACCGAACCGAACTGAACCAGATTGGTTTGGTCAGTTTTTCAGTTTGGTTCGGTTTTTGCTCAGATTCTGTAATTTTGTACACTGTCCAGGGGTAGAATGATAATTTTTGCAAAATCCCTTCTTCCTTCAATATCTTCTGAGTTATTTTCCTTTCTCCCTCTATTTTCCTCCCCTTCCCAATCAAGGGAACATAACTTTCCCCTTCTATTTTCCTTTCTTATTTTCCTCTCCCCCTTATTTTACCCTCTCCCAATCACAAGCTTAAGGTTAATTATTATGGACTCTTGATTTGTCATAATTACTTTAGTCTTTCAATTTTTAATCTTGTATAAAATAATTATGGTTATTATGTTCTATTAAAATTCCTTTTTGTTTAATTACTTGTTAATTTTATAAGCAATATCCGTGATATCTTTTATTTCATATAAAATTTTCTATTTTATCAATTATTTTCTAAAACAACTCTTATTACTTTATTTTGTTATGTTAAATTTTAATCAACTCTCAAATTTTAAATTAAAGTCAATTTTAAACATTTTTAAATAATAACATGAAATATAAAATAGAGAAAAAAATCCAAATTTTATATTCATGAAATTAAACAAAAATCAAATCACATTTCTGGGTTCAATTTATTGTTCCTAAACTAGTAAGCCTAAGACTGGTCATAATTTATGATGTTTATTATACCTTCTTCACTAATGCGAATAAAATCAAACACCATTAGCAACGAGTGGAGAACTTATATAATTAATTCAGCAAGAAAAGTAAGAATTATCATCAAATTGAGGTTCAAAAAATCAAGATTTTCTTTCTGGGTTTCAAGAAATAAAAGAAAAGAATAAGTATATATACAACATAAATGAGGTCTTCTTGAGAGGAAGATAGCTGGACTTGAAAAGAAGAGCAAAGAAATGATGAGAGCTGTAGTTATAAAACTTGAGATTCTTTAAAAAAAGAGAAAAAAAAAAAATTATGAAGAAGAAGGTAAAGGGTATTTTTGTTTTTAAAAATTGTTGCCACACTTTTTGACTTTTTATATGTTGATTGATGAAAAAAATTCAGGATTTTCAGTGGAAGTGATTTTTAGTGTATCAGAGCAATTGTTAAAACCAATATAATACTTCGCAAAAAATCAATAGATAATTTTATTTTTACACAGTTTACGATAAAAGCTTGCCTATAATAATGTTGACAATTTCTTTATACACTCAATTAATAGAAAGATGGCACTTAGTAATTTTTTAAGTATAAAGCCAATGATATTTTTTTAAAAAAAATTTAAATTATATTTATCTTATTTGTTAGATATGTATACTCAATGTGAACAAATTATTTTCTACAGTTCAATTTATTTTGTTAATTAGCTTGAACTTGAATTCCACCGTATTGCTTTTTGGGCAAACGTTTGCTTTTATATTTCTTTTATTATACCTTAGTTTTTATTATGTACTAATATATGTATTTTTTGGGGGTTGTAAATTGGAAATTAAAAATGTTAAAAAAAATTGCATTTTTATATTATGAAGTAATATGTTTATATGTTTTCCTCAAACCAATGAGTTTTGACATATATTAATTGCTTATTTTGTTCATATGCAAAATAACAAAGTTTATATGATAACTAATTTGAACTTCCCAACAAGCATGTGCTTTTGATATATTTGGATCTCAATTTAATTGGTGTGAGTAAGGAGTTGAACTGATACATTAAGGTTATATTACTAACAGGAATAAATCAAATATTATAAGTGATTTATTATTGTTAAATTAAATTTTATTCAAACAAATATATATATTTTTTGTATTACCACATTGCCTCTAAAATTTTAATTAGATAACAATATATATATATTAATTAGTTGGTTACCAAACAAGGCCATAATGAGCGCTGCCAAACAAAGGATATTTTATGGGAATGATTGGAGTCAGTTATAAATTACTTATTTAAAATTATTCAGAGTTGGATTGAAAAATTAGATATTTGAAAAATTAAAAAAATTGATACTAAGATAAAAAAAATATATGTTTTTTTAATTGAATTGATTTTATATTAGTTCAGTTTAAATATTTGAAATTAACAAATTATCATGGTTCAATTGAATATTTAGTTTCTTAATATTTAATAATTTGAATTGATAGAGTGTGGGTACGATTCAATTCAATTATTTAAATTAGATAAAAATTAATAATCAATATTATCTTAAATTATTATTTCAGTACAAATCGATTTGATTATTTTTCTGATATTTCGATTCTTTTAATTTGAATATTTTTTGATATGATTAATTAGTTCAATTCATTATATTTTAAGTATTATTTTGTAATTTTAAATATTTTTCAATGCAACTACTTAATCCGATTAAATATATATTCAAGATTTATAATCACTTTCGATATTCTAAGATGGGACTACGCGTCGGAGTCTTCTCAAATACATGTCTTAAGTGAGTTGCAAAGCGAGTTTTGGATGCAATGACGGGCGAAATGATTTAATGTCAATTGGCTATTACGCGCGTCGAAGCCCACGATATAAGAAGGTGCTATGTCATACCATCGCTGATATGGCAAAGGGCAATTGGCTACTAAACAAGGCCCACAATGAGCACGGCAAATCAGCTTCAGCTGTCAAACAAACGGTGAGTCTCGACGTTCAGATACACCACAGCAGGCAATGCAAATCTCACCGGAATCAGCAGCTCAATTACAGACACACTTGACTACTTGACATGGTTCCTCTCTCCAATGCCCTCTCTCTCTCCGCTGAAACCCTTTACTTCCTCCAAGTTCCACTCCGATCCATCAGAACAGCACTCCAGAAACCTTCCCTGCATAGTTAAATCCATTCTTCGTTTATCCTCTCAAGGCCTACTGAATCAAGCAATCTCGTCTCTTGAACTCTTATCGCGGAAAGGCATTCGCTTGCCGTCTTACACACTAGCTTACCTCATCCAACAGTGTGCAAACGCCAAATCTCTTAAGTTAGGGAAATGGGTTCATCTCCATTTGAAGTTAACTGGATTCAAAAAACCCAACTTGTTTTTGGCTAATAATCTAATCAATATGTACTCGAAATGTGGAGATTATATAAGTGCATACAAAGTGTTTGATGAAATGCCTGTAAGGAATTTGTACTCGTGGAATAATATGCTTTCTGGGTATGCTAAATTGGGGAAAATAAAGCCTGCTAGGAAGTTGTTTAATAAAATGCCGGAGAAAGATGTTGTGTCGTGGAATACGATGTTGATTGCTTATGCGCAGGGTGGGTTTTTCAATGAGTCTTTGAGGCTTTATAGGGAGTTAAGGAAGTCGGGGATAGGGTGTAATGAGTATAGTTTTGCAGGTCTGTTGACTGTTTGTGTGAAGTTGAAGGAATTGGAGCTTACAAGGCAGGCTCATGGGCAGGTTCTGGTTGCTGGGTTTTTCTCGAATTTGGTAATTTGTAGTTCAGTTGTCGATGCCTACGCCAAATGCAGTGAGATGAGCGATGCAAGGCATCTGTTTGATGAGATGAATGTGAGGGATGTTCTTGCTTGGACAACAATGGTGTCGGGGTATGCCCAATGTGGTGATATGAGGGCAGCTAGTGCGTTGTTTGATTTGATGCCCGAAAAGAATCCTGTTTCGTGGACAGCTTTGATTGCAGGATATGCTAGACATGGTTTAGGGCATGAAGCACTTGAGTTGTTCACAAGAATGATGTTTTTTCGTATTAGACCTGATCAATTTACTTTTAGTAGTTGTCTTTGTGCTTGTGCTAGTATAGCTTCACTTAATCATGGCAAACAAATACATGGCAATTTGATACGCGCCAATTTCAGGCCTAATACAATTGTTGTGAGCTCTCTTATTGACATGTATTCAAAATGCGGAAGTTTAGAAGTTGGGAGGTTGGTTTTTGATATTTTGGGCAATAAACAGGATGTTGTCTTGTGGAACACTATGATTTCGTCTCTGGCACAGCATGGTCATGGTGAAGAGGCTATTCAGATGTTTGATGACATGGTTGGATTAGGCATGAAGCCAAATGGGATAACCTTTGTTGTGATTCTCAATGCATGTAGTCATTCAGGTCTTGTGCATGAAGGGCTTAGGTTATTTCAGTCTATGACTCATTGTCATGGCATTGTTCCCAATCAGGAACATTATGCATGCTTGATTGATCTCCTAGGTCGAGCAGGACATTTTGACAAGTTGATGAATCAACTTGAGAAAATGCCGTGTAAGCCAAATGATCAAATTTGGAATGCCTTAGTTGGTATTTGTAGAATCCACGGCAATATAGAATTGGGAAGAAAAGCAGCTGAACAACTTATAGAATTGGAGCCTCAATCCTCTGCAGCCTATGTGTTACTATCAAGCATAAATGCTGCACTTGGGAGGTGGGAATCGGTAGAGAAGGTGAGACAGCTTATGGATGAGAGAAATGTAAGGAAAGAGCGAGCTGTTAGTTGGATAGAAATTGAAAACAAGGTGCACTCTTTCACTGTATCAGATAGATTGCACCCTTCAAAAAAAGTAGTATATTCAGCCTTGGAACAATTAGCAGGCCACATCGAAGAAGAAGTTGCATTACCTAATAATGAAAGGTAGAAGTTTTTCATCCTTGCTTTTGCCAGGTGGTGCTGAGGGACATTTATAAGTTTTATGTTGTCATTCAATTTTCAACTTTTAATGTTTTCCTTCATTTGAATGGCAGGCCTCCCAATGCCAAATTTTCTAGTTCAGTTTTGCATTTTAGAGAATTGGATCTCCAGATTCTCCACCATGTTATACTTGTGAGAGATTATCTCAAAATTTTAGACACAATCACTTGAAATATATTTTTGCTTCCTTTTATGTTCGTGTACTGTTTCTTCACTAAATTGGTTCTAGAAACTTCCATTCTTAGTCATTTTTTATGCTCTGTATTTTATTATCATCCTTGTGAAATAAAATTAGTTGTAGCGACAGACAGAAGTAGAATTTTGCTAAATCTGTTCTGTTCCTTTCAACAAAAGTTATATACATAAATGGCCTACCTGTAGTCACCTATATTATGATTAATCGAGTCAAGTTTGCGCTTAAGCTACTCGAATAATCGAGTGAGTTCAATTTGAGTATCAAAATACTCGACTCGAGAGACTCGCGAGCTTAATTGAGCTTAGACATATTTACATTATTATCAATTGAGCTTAATCGATCCATGCCTGATCAAACTTATTCGAATTTAATCGAGTTTATTTGAACCGAAATTTTAATTTATAGAATTTATAAAATAAATCATATAAATAAATGAGCTTAATTGAGTCGAGCTCGAGTACTTGACTGAGCTCGAGCTTAAAAATTCAAGTTTGATTAAGTTCAAACTTCGAGTTTTAAAGTCGAGCTCGAGTCTGACAAAGTTTGTCTTGACTCGGCTTGAGGGCCAAGCACATAGACATAGGCTCAGGCTTTGTTGAACTACTAAACCTCAAATGGGAATTTGTCATAGTGTTGTTGAGGAGTAAAGCAAGCTGAGTTAATCAGAAATGAATTATTCATGGTTAAATATGGTACTAAGAACATGCTGACATGTTTATGACAAGTTTTCCTGATTGTATGGTTTGTGTTTCAGTCAGTTTTTTAACTGTACCTAATCTTTCTGAGGTGTAGCTTTGCACGTCTCCTCCAAATTTAACAGACTTTGCAGTTTGCTTTTCTGAGTTCTTCGTCTTTCTTATTGAAGATGTTTAAACGTACCTAGTATGCTGATAGGCATCGCTAGGGGCAACATGAACAGTATGTTGCCTCTAGACAAAATTTGAATTTTCTTTTGCAGTAAATACATAATATTAACATTTGTTATTCACTTTTTTGTATTTGTTTGAATGAATTTATGCATATATTTTATTCATATTCTATAATTACACATCCAGATTTGAGTATCCAAACATGACACCTATCATAAGAGTACTTGTACAAAATTGTGTTTGACGCAAAATTTATAACTACATAATATTAACAATATTCATTTACTTTCTCTAATATTTTTATTCAAAATAGGAATTTGTTGGATTAATTTTCTCTTGCTGTATTTATAAAATTCAATTGTCCAAGCATGGTCTAGGGCCATGGTATTGTTCACTGTACCCCTCGCCTGTGGCAAGTTCATTCATATTCACTTGCTAGTGAGATAATCTGTGTTGCTATGGGTAATAAAAATTTTTAAAAACACAATAAAATTATAAGATATATTAAAATGTAAGAAAAACTATTATCTGGTTTATGGAGATAAAAATTTTCAAAACTCAAAAAAAAAAAATAATTGTCAACTTAAGGATATAATGCAAATTTCTCAGGTCAAAATATGTATGAAGGTAACAAAAATTAGGCCTATTGCATTCTCATGAAACAGAAGTTCAAGAAATTTGATTGATAGAAGCTCATTGACGGACGGCGTCGTTTGGAGAAAGCGCTGCCCCCGTCCATCAAGCCCAAGAAAACCATACCAGGGCCCAAGCTGCCTCACCTTAACCTAGGAAGCCCAGCAAAAACTACAGCAAATTACATGAATATACCACCGCTATCAACATATAAACGACTGCACCTGATATTCAAAGGGAATTGCAAAATTACCACAATGCTATTGAACAATGGCAGAGTGGACCACTTTTATTCTATTTATAAGAATTGGCTTTGCTAATATGAGAACTGGGCAGGTCAGGGAAATGGACCCCATGGATAGATCAGCAACGACGAAAAGGTAGATATTTTGACACCTTAAAGTTAAATTTGATCTAAACTTGAAACTTGATTGTTGCCTTTTAAATATTAGCCAAAATACAGTTCTCAACATGTCTTGCACTCTCTGGGCTATCGTAATCTCCCCTCAAAAAGAAAAAAAAAAAAAAAAATCTATATTTTGGGAAAATTCCGAGAAGATATTCTACATCTTTCTGAATACATGTTAGCCTTTGCTAATTACTTTCGAGGTGAGAGAAGAGGTGTGAAAATGGGGATTCTAATGTCTCGTTGAACTGCTCTTACTTTTAACAATCACAATAATGACAACAATGAATACGTTGAATTGTTTTCACATATGTGTGTGCAATATAACAAGAGCAGTCCTTAGATTTTGCATATAGAGAGATGGCGTATATGTATCATATATTATGTGCCTTTGTTCTCCTTGTGTTGTTTTGTGCCTCTATTCAGATAGACATCCAACTTGGTAACAAGGATGGAGACGGCTTGTGACTCATCTTCGCCTTGAATCGTTGAGCTGAGACAGTAGGTTCTGCAGAGTACTAAATGCACATGGTAGGACCCATTAATCTTCAAGGTTCAAACACCTTGAAAATCTTCTACTACATTTAAACGAGCTAATATAAATCTGGGATTAGCATCTCTTACAGCATCTTTTATCCTTAACAAAGATTACTTTTTTTTTTTTTAAAAAAAAAAATCCTTTTGGGAACAATTAGTAGAAACTATATGATTGCTTGAAGTAGGGCATGGAATGGAAGAGAGGCGCATATAATACGATTGCAGCAATGGGCCCAGAGGACCCTGGATTTTGCAATTCCTATAGGACATGCCAGGGCGAAAAATTGTTTGGCGGTGGCGATTGGGCCGGTGCACTATTCCCATTTTTTTAAATAAAATTTTGTTTAAAAATTTAGGGATACGATGGTACATGTGTTATATTTTTGAATATCAACTATTAATATATATTATTTTCTTAAAAAACTATTTATTAATTTCAATTTGAAAATTAATTTTAAATTATTATTTGTCATGTATTAAATAATTGTATAGATATAATCATATATCATTATTTTATATTATGTTATAGAAAATTATCATATTCAACAAATTTTAAATAAAAAATTTTAAAAATTAACTGTATATATAAAAAAATTTTAAATAGAAAATTAAAAAGTCTACAATAAAAAATTCTAAATATAAAGTTAAAAAAATTCTGAAAAAGAAATTATAAAACTTAAAAAGTAAAGATTATAAACAATTTCTAAACAAGAAATTAGAAAAATATAAAAAAAAAGTCTAAACAAAAACTAAGATTTAAATTAATTTTATTAATTATTTAAAATTCTGAATATATAAGAGTTAGAAAATAGTATATTATATTTCAAAAATTATTTTATTCAAATTTAATAAAAATTTTCTTAAAATTATATCATATAAGATTGAATATATCGATCAATGGATAATTTTTTATTATAGTTATCTCGTATATGTATTTATAATTTTAAATTATTTGTTAATTTTATTTTGATAATGAAATACTTGATATTTATTTATTCGATTAATTATCAAGAATTATTTCATTCAGATTTAATAATTCTTTTTTGAAATTATGTTATATAAGATTGAATGTATAAATCAATAGATAATCATCTAGTACAACTATCTTTGTATATAATTTTAAACTAGTAAACTCAAATATTTGCACAAGATAATTATAATAATAAATTTTAAATAAATTTAATATTTATTTCTATTAAATAATTAGTTAATTAATTGAGTGATTAATTATTATTTTATTAAAATTATTATCAAGTAAATAAAATAATAAAATAAAAATTTTAAAATCTAATTATATATGGAGGGAGTTGCAATGAAGAATTACCTATTCATTCATATTTTCAATATTACATAATACAATTTCAATATAAAGTTTATTAAATTTGAATAAAATAATTTCTAATAATTAATCATACAAAGAATATTATGTATTTCATAATAAAAAATAAAATAAATATATATTTATAAGTTATATATGTGGATGAATATAACAAAAGATTATTTACTAATTCATACTTTTCAATGTTTTGTAATATAGTTTCAAGAGAAAATTTATTAGATTTAAATGAAGTACTTTCTGATAATATTATACTGGTGCTAATCCTTGTATGGTAAAAATTTTAAATAATTAGTGAAACTAATTTAAATCTTAACTTCCTATTTAAATTTTATTTTTTAAAATTTTCTAATTTTTTATTTAAAAGTTATTTGGAATTTTTAATTTCATGCTCAAAAATTCTTTGTTATGATTTTAATTTTGTGTTTTGAATTTTTGCTATTTAAATTTTTTAATTTCCTATTTAGAAATTTTTTTATAACAATTAATTTTTAAAATTTTTTTAATTAGAATCTTTTCAAATGACAATTTTCAATAACATAATATAGAATAATGACATGTGGCTATATGATATATTATTTAAGAAATGGTAAGTAATTTTTTAAAACTAATTCTTTTAATTTCTATTCGAATTTTTATAGCAATTAATCTTTTTAATTTTCTATTAGAATTTTTTTATATGACAATTTTCTATAACACAATATAACATAATTACACGGGATTATATATATACAATTATTTAATAAATGACAAATAATTATTTAAAATCAATTCTGATTCTGAAATTAATAATATATATTCATTTTTATTTTATTATTTTATTTACTTGATAACAAAGTTTTATTAAATAATAATTAATCATTCAACTAACTAACTAAGTATTTAATAAAAATAAATATTAAATTTATTTAAAATTTATTGTTATAATCATATTGCTTAATGCACTAAATCTCAAACTTAGTTTTAAATGATTATTTGTCATTTTTCAAGTAATTATATTAATAATAAAATATTTTTAATAAATGACAATATAATATATTTTCATTTTGCCGTGTGACAAATAAACTAATAATTAGATATTTAATTTCCTCAATTAACAAAAAAACATAAAAAGTTTAATAATATAAAAATTTTTTTGCATAAAAATAATTTAGAAATTCTAATAATATAAAAAATTTTTCATATTCATAATAATCAGTATTTACTTTCTTATACAATAAGATAAATTAAAAATACAAAAATATAAAAAGGTCAACAAAATAAAAAAAATATAAATATAATTTTTTATTTTTACTAAAAATTATATTTGTTGGCCCTTGTGCACCAAGAAATGGGTTGAATTGGTGATAAAATTTAAATTTTGGAGGGAAGGTAATCAATAGGTGGTAGCAGAGGAAAAAACACAGAGATTTATAGTAATTTGAGTCTTAACAAACCTTACATCTGCTCCTCAGTTATACCAATTGGGTATTTCACTAGTACTAAATGGTGTTTTATAAGATTACTCCTAACTTTGTAATGTGTTTTACAAAAGCTCACACACAACCTTATACAAGTGTTTTTATTAAAGGGTTACACTCAAACTTATACAAGAGTTTTTTATGGCTCACTCTTAAATCTAATCCCAAAAGTGTTTAAAGGCTCACACTAAACCTATTACAACTCAATCACAAGGAGTAAATAAGAGAGAGAAAGTTGAGAAATCCATTTACAAGAGTTTGGCCTTAGCAAAATGCTATTCTATTGCATTTATGTCTATTTGGTGCAGTATTTATAGGATACTCCCACCAAATAACCGTTACTAACAACACTATCTTCATATCTTAAAAGTTGGTGGTAAAATCCTGCATTTAATGCTTGTCAGACAAAAGTCGCCGTCGTGATCTTCACATTAAATTTTTTTTTGCTAATTTGCGGTTGACAACTTTGTTTGTGTCTAATAGCTAGTACATGTGGCACTCCACCATTGGCTCATCAAAAAATGTGGCCATTTGATCCCTTTAAAGGATGTTGAAGGTTGCAGTCAAGGTCGTGAGTAGGGAAGCTGGTAGTGACTTCTACCATGAATCAATGTAGATTTTGCTTGTAAGAGATCGTAGTCGTTACTAAGGATTTGTTGTCCCGATTTTTGATCTTTCAATAGGTACTTTGACATATGATATTATTTGATTGAAGGTTTGAAATCCCTCCAATGAGGTTTGAAGATCGCAGTTGTGACTAGCACCCGAAACCCACCACGAAACAAACTGTCCAAAATGTATACCAACAATCTTGAGATAATGGTTGTGACTCCTCATTCATTGTTGCAATTTAAAGGTTATTTTCCACACTTTGAGTTATTTGGTTCCATTCAACTTTTAATGAGTTTCATACTAAATTTCTATAAGAACAACACTTAAAATTCATATTAGTATCTTTCAATCTATATTGTCAATATCAAAATAGAATTTGACTTAGGTTTGACCAACCTAGTCTACCAATCTCCTCCTTTTTTGTTTTAATAATCTACATTGAATATGCACAAGATAAAGAACCAATTGTGCATATCCTTAAGTATTTTAAGGTTTTAGAAATTTAATGAGAAGATGAAGTTGATAAACTAAGGTGATTGAAAATTTTTTAATATATGGAAAAAGTTAAGCATGCAAAAAGCAAAAGTGATACTCCCTTTCAATATATATTCCCCCTTTATCAAGTTAATATAATCAACTATAAATATCATCTTTTTGCATGTAATCAATTATCTCTCCCCTTTGTCAAGATAAAAAACAAGGGAATAAGAGGAGGGAATACACAAGTAATCTCAATCACATGTTTAACAAGGAATCATAATGGCAATCAATAATGGAATAAACACGAATAGAAATTTTCATTAACAATAAAAAAAGATTACATTAAACATAGTCAAACATACAAAAATGTTTGATCACACAATCACTAGGCCATTATATAAAAAAGGAAAAACATAGAGGATATAAAATGAAACAAAAACTAAAAAAAAAACATAATACATTGAAAAAAATTTAGAAAGTAGGAGAGGAATTGCTTTCTTCAACCACTTGATCATCGTCATCATCTTGAGATTCTCCTCCACTTTGAATGCCATCTTGGGCTTGAGCATCTTCCTCCTCTTCTTCGGTATCCTCCAAGTCTTGAAAATCAGGAAGATGGCAAGGAGTATCACCAACCTTCTCTTAGAGGTCTACAAGATCACTATGAAGGTGGTAAAAAAGGTGGAATCTCCTCTTGATAATTCTTATGAACTTGTCCAATTTTTTGTTGATGGAGTAGAGGGAGATAAAAGTAATTTTTGACTTAGATTCTACCTTTGATTGAGAAGGTGCATGTGATAATGGAACTTCTTCTTGTATGCCTTCTTCAATCACTATCCTCTTTCTCTTAGAGGCTTGGGAGGTCTCTTGCTTCTTAGCCCCATAAGAACCCAAAATATACTTATAAATGTTGGGTTTGATGTCCTTTGCACTTAAGAGATAGTTTAAATCAAGAAAGTTTTGGTTGACAAGATATTTCTTAGTAAGATAGGCTTCATTCTCATCATCTAAGGCACCAACGAACCTATAGATGGAAGTTATGTGAGAGGGGAGGTGGGAGGAGTGGGGGGGGGAGAGAATTGACTTTTTGGTTTAGTGCTCATATGGACCAATTGGTCCACAAAATATCTCCCAGTTTAGATTGGTTTGTTTTGAGCGAGACAAAAGAGAAATACTAGTTTTTTTTTTTTTTGGGTTTTTTCATTTCCATCTCCCCTAACATTGATGGAAAATGTTATGATCCTATGAAGAAGCCAATTGGGTAAGGATTTTATGTTTTTGTCTAGAGAGGACTTAGGATCATGCTTAGTTTCTATAGAAATTTATAACCAAAAGTCAGAGTAGATGAGGTCTAAGGAAGAAATGTTAAAAGAAATACCTTTCCCTTTTTTGAAATTGAAAAGAGCACAAGTTATTGGTCCCCAAAACATTAAAAAAGAAGGCCATACATACCCACTTTGGATTCAACTCTCCTGCTTACTATCACCGGGCATATAAACTCATATACTATATCCTCATAACTCGGTTCATCTCGAACTATGAACTCATTCCATCCCAAATTGGATAGGAATGCTTTGATCTCTCACTTAATACCAAAAGATATGAGAAGAAAAGAGGAGGAAATCTTATTGGCTTGGATAATTTTCTTTGCATTTATCTTGTACCTTTCCTTTTCTTCCTTTGTGATTCCTTTTATGAGGTACAAAGGAGGAGGACCTTGAGATTGGGCAACTCTTTTGCCCTTTTTTGCCTTAATAAGTCTTTTAAGAGCCATAGAAGGAGTTGAAATGATGAGAGAAAGTTTTAAAGTTAGGAAAGATGGGAATGAAGTAGATTGATAAAAAGCATTGAAAAGAGTGAATGAAGGGGGCGTTAGAAGGGTTTAAATAGGCATAAAGAGGGTAAGAAACAATCAGAAAATAGCTAAACAAGCATTAAATCAGAAGATGAACTGTTTGGTAATTGAATGGTTATTACCCAACGATTACAGCAAGGTTGTGACTTCTACAAGTGAATCGAGACCGCTAATTATGAAAATTCTAAGTAATGAACAAAATTTTCTTAGAAAGAAGTGAGGATAATGGTCATGACTTTTGAAATTAAAAAAATTCACAAGGGCAATCTTGTGGATCGTAAGTGCAAATTAAGAAGAGCTAAAATTTGAAAATGACTTGTAAATAACGACCGTGACTTATAGTCTTGGTAGCAAATTAGAAGCCAAGTTTGCAAAATAACTTAAAAATAAGTTTAAAACACATGGCTCATACCTAGTGTGATCAAATTGATATTTTGATGATCAATTCATGTGGTCAAGCATAGATAAGCTTAAATGCTTATAGAATTGACTCATCTAACTTATTAATTGGAACAAATACATGATATCAAGGGTTAAAAATATTGAACAAGTTGTTAACTAGAATCAAATGTATACAATGAGATCTATTTTCACTATAGGGAGTTTCTATCAAACATCCCAAGTTCCTTCTTGATGAAGTTCATCATTTCTTTATTAAGGGGTTTAGTAAAAATATCCGCAAGTTAGTGATTGGTGTTAATAAACTCAAGCACCACATTACCATTTTACACGAGAAAATGGTGTTTAAGGTCAATATGCTTGATTCTTGAATGTTAGATGAGATTCTTAGAAAGATTTATTGCACTTGTGTTGTCACATTTGATTGGAATATGATCAACATCTTTGCCATAATCCTTGAGTTATTTCATCCAAAGCACTTGGGTGCAACAACAACTCGCTGCCACATATTCCGCTTCGGTGATATATAAGGCAACTGAAACTTGCTTCTTGCTAATCCAAGAAGTTAAAAACTCACCAATAAATTAGCAAGTTCTAAAAGTGCTATTCTTATCCAACAAACTACTAACATAATTCACATCCGAATATTCAAGAAGGCTAAATGATGAATTTCTGGGATACCAAAGCCCTAAGTGCAATGTGCCATGCAAATACTTTGAGATTCTCTTAACTACATGCGAATGCAATTCCTTAAGACATGATTAGAATCTAGTACACAAGCAAACACTAAACATATTATTAGGTCTATAAGTGGTAAGATAGAGGAGAAAGTCAATCATACCTATATACTTCTTTTCATCAATAGGCTTACTTAACTCATCTTTTTTTAGCTTTATTAATGCACTTATTTGAGTCATAACTACCTTGCATCCACCTTGCCAAACCTTTTGAGTAGCTCTTTTGTGTACTTAGCTTGGTTGATGAAGATGCCCTATTTGTTTTGTTTAATTTGAAGACTTAGGAAGAACTTAATATCACTCATCATGCTCATCTCAAATTCCCTAATCATACACTTAGTAAACTCTTCATAAAGAGATTCATTAGTAGCACTAAATATAATATCATCAATATAAATTTTCACAACGACTGCATCCTTGTCATGCTTTTTCATAAATAATGTTGTGTCAACCTTGCCCTTTTCTAAATCATTTTGTAAAAGAAATGAATTAAGTCTTTTATACCAAACTTTTAAACTTTGTTTTAAACCATATAAGGCCTTAATCAATTTGAAAATAGGGTTAGGAAAATCTTGAGATTTAAAACCTAGAGGTAGTTTAACATAAACTTCCTTCTCATTAAAACCATTTAAAAAGACACTTTTCACATCCATTTGAAAAAGTTTAAAGGTCATATAACATGCAAATGCTAAAAGAATTCTGATGGTCTCTAATCTCGCTATAGGGGTAAAAGTATCATCATAATCAATGTCTTCCTCTTGGTTATAACCTTTTACAACCAATCTAGATTTGTTTTTAGTGATGAAATCTTGCTTATCTAACTTGTTCCTAAACACCTATTTTAAGACTATAATTGGGTGTTCCTTAAACTTAGGGACAAGTTTCCATACCTTATTTCGCTCAAATTGGTTGAGTTTCTCTTGCATAGCAATCACCCAACTCTCATCGTCTAGAGCCTCATCAATTGACTTTGGCTTAATTTGAGAAACAAAAGCAATATTTTTATCTAAAGCATGTAAGTGAGCTCTAGTGCTTACTCCATTCGATGTCTCACTGATGATAAGATCTTTTGGGTGATCCTTAGAGTATCTCCACTCTTTATGGAGTTTTTGAGTTTGAATTTCTTCTCGTTGAGGTTGAGCTTGCTCTTTCTCTTGTGGTGGCTCATCATCCTCAAGATCAATCACATTTTCCTTGGGTGTTGAGTTTAACTTCAACTTCTCAAAGTCACTTATAAGATCATCAATAAAAGAACCTTTCTCAGGATCAAGTTTGCTAGACTCATCAAATACAATATTCATAGACTCTTGAACCATCATAAACTTTTTGTTAAAGACCCTATAAGCTTTACTAATGGTGGAATAACTAAGAAAAATATCCTCATCGATTTTTTAGGTAAATTTTCCAAGGTTGTCCTTGGATTAAAAATGTGGCATTTGCAACTAAATACTCTAAGATATGAAATCTTGGATTTTCTTCCATTCCATAGCTCGTAAGAAGTTTTATTTAGAATGAGTCTTTTGAAAACATGATTTTAATATAACATGCAGTATTGATGGTATCAACTGAAAAGTAATTAGGTAAAGAATACTCATTAAGCATATTATAGCCATCTTTACTAATGTTTTATTTTTTCTTTCTACAATACCATTTTGTTATGGTGTTCTAAAAGTAAAAAAGTTGTGAGAAATCCCATTCTCTAAGTAATAGTTTTCAAAGTTTCATTTCAAAATTTCTTTCTATGGTCACTCCTAATAGAAGAAATGAAGTAACATTTTTTATTTTAAACTTTTTTAGCAAAACTTTTGAAAGCATCAAAGGTGTCACTTTTACGAGCAAGGAAGATGACCCAAGTGAATCTAGAGTAATCATCAAAAAGCATAAATACATAATATTTTTCACCTAAACTAGCATTCCTAGTAGGTCCAACTAGGTCCATATGAATGAGTTGAAGAGGCCTAGAGGTACTTACAACATTTTTTGCCTTATAGAATACTCAGTATTGCTTCCCCATTTGATAAGGTCCACATGTCTTGTCTTGAGTGAACTTGAGCTTTGGAAGACTTTCCATTAGCTCTCATTTGGATAAATTATAAAAGCTCCATGCTAGAATGCTTAAGTCTTTTATACCAAAGTTAAGATTCATTGATTCTTATCTACCAAGGTGGTAATTTGACATTCTCTAGGGTCAAAAGTGATTATATTACTTTTATCATATAATTGACTTACACTCAATAGATTATGCTTTAAACCATCAACTAAAAGCACATCGCAATGTGAGAATAACCTTTCTTACCAATATCCCAATGCTAATTATCTTACCTTTGTCATTATTTCCAAATGTGACATTGTCATTATCGTTCTTTTTAATGGTTATGAATAGCTTTTTATTTCCAGTCATGTAGTTTGAGAATCCATTATCTACATGCCAATCATTGTCTGCTTTGGTGGCTTTTAAGCATTCCTATAAAATGAAAAAATTTCACCTACGTTTAGGTACCCAAACATACTTATATCCTTGGGGATCGAGCATAAAAGCCTCCTTCGATTTGAGGTGTGCTTTCCTAATATAACAAAAGACATTAATATGTCCATACCTCATGTAATAATGACATTGGAGCTTAGACTTGTAAGTTTTTCTCCTATGGGCAACCTTTGTGTTAGTAGGAGGCCTTCTCATACTTTGATTATGTGTATGCATGCATGTGCAAAAATGGTTATGAGTAGAAGAAAAAATTTTATGTGTGTGTTTTTGAGCATGCCTTTTAGTGTACATGTATACATTAATTTCTTTTTGAGACTTAACTCTAGAGCCTTGGGGAGCCTTCCCTTTGTCCTTAGGTTTAGGGATTTAGTGCTTGGAGCACTTTTCTTCCTAATCACCTCTATGCTAGAGGTTTACGGTATGAAAGCTTTAATGAATATGAGAGGAGAAGCTATAAAGGATAAGGCCCCATTGAAACCAAGTCTATGTTTCACAAGGGGTGGTCTTTGAGTTATAATTAGTGTATCCAAAGACTTATTACCTTTATGAAACCTAAAGATGGAGTTTCTTAACTCAATAACTTCACCTTTCAAGGATTGATTTTCTTTTCTTAAAGAGTCAAGGGAGGATTAGGTTTTAGAAATATTTTCCAAAGATTTCTTGAGTTCTTCATTTGAAGCCCTCAAATCCTTTACAAGCTTATTTAAAAATTGAAATTCATCTTCAAGTTTTTAACACTTTTTTTTTTTTTTTATAAATCTTCATTTTTAACTTATATTGATCACATCTTAAGGACATAACCTCAAGAAGCTCATCTTATTCATCCTTAAATGCATCATACTCATCACAAGAAGGAAAGAAGTACTTACCTCATTATACTAGTCCTCTCAAGCCATGAAGCAAAAGTTGACAACCTCTTCATCATCACATTCCTCACTTGAATCATCATCCCAAGGGGGTTTAAATCCTATCTTTTTCTCCTTGTCCCACATCTTCTTCTTTTTAAGCTTGGGACATTTGAATTTTATGTGACTTTGCTTCCCACATTCAAAACAAGTCACCTTATTCTTCTTCTCCTTAAAGTAGGGTGATGATGATGTTTTCTTGAGGTTTCTTCTATCTTTTCATCTCTTTTTGAGCTCTTTAGACCCTCATTGCAAGTTCTTCTTCCTATTTTGCACTCTCATCATTATCAATGCTACTTTCTTCCTATTTCTTGTCCTTGCTAGATTTGAAAGCAAAAGTCTTCTTTTCTACATTTTCATTCTTGTGTCCTTGTCATCTCAATTTCTTTATCTCCTCATCCTTCTTTATGGCTAGTTCATGACTAAGTAGCTTACCAATGAGGACATTCATTGGTACTTTTTCAATCTCTGGATTAGATTTTTGTAAACTATAAACTCTAGCACCAAACTTTTCAAGAGGAAGAGATTTAATTATTTTAGTGTTTACCTCATAGTTAGTGAGAGTTTTTTTAAACTTCTTCATGTTTGTGATAATAAAGAGGAGTCTATTTCTCATGTCAGTGATGCTTTCATTATCTCTCATCATGAAGAGCTCTCACTTTGTCACATACATGTCCAACCTATTAGATTTCACAAGGGTTATGCCCTTATGGTAGTTCTCTAAGGTTTTCCATATTTCATATGTGATTAGGAAATGTTAAATTTTATCAATCTCTTCTCTTGGCATTGAGCTTAGTAGGATAGTCATTACTCTCTTATTCTTGCCATTTGACTTTTTATGAGCCTTCACCCATTCTTCTCTTAGAATTAGCTCTTTACTACCATCCACTACCTTAGTTAGTGCCTTCTATTCCTTGGCTACAACATCTTATAAATTTACTACATCATTATTTAAATAGATCTTAATTCTGTACTTCTAATAAGTATAGTCAAATCCATTGAAGAAAGGTTTGAAATGAGTGTGGATTCCTTTTTGTGCCATCTTTCCTTATATAATTAAGGCTTGAATTGAGGTCTAACTCTGATATCACTTGTTCGCCCTTGTGCACCAATAAGGGAGTTGAATTGATGAAAAAATTTCAATTTTGAAGGGAAGGTAATCAAGACTAATTACGGAGAGGTGGTAGGAGAAGAAAGAGCATAAATATTTATAGTGGCTCAAGAATTAACAAATTCTACATACACTTCCCAATTATATCAATAGGGTATTCACTAGCACTAAATGATATTTTATAAGCTCACACTTAACTTTACAATGTGTTTTACAAAGGCTTACTCACAACCTTATACAAGTGTTTTTACCAAAGGGTTACACTTAAAATTATACAAGAGTTTTCTATGACTCACTCTTAAACCGAACTCACACCAAACCTATTACAACTTAATAACAAGGGGTAAATAAAAGAAAGAAAATTAAGAAATCAATTTGCAAGAGTTTGGCCTTAGTAAAATGCTATTCTCTTGCATGTATGTCTATTTAATGGAGTATTTATAAGTTACTTTCACCAAAGAACCATTACTTACAAAACTATCTTCATATCTTAAATGTTGGTGGCAAAATCTTACATTTAATACTTGTCAGACAAAAGTCATAATCGTGATTGTAGATAGCAGTCGCGATTTTCACATTTGCATAAGATTATGCTAATTCGCAGGTATGAACTTTAGTTGTATCTAATGGCTAGTACACGTGGCACTCCACCATTGACTCCTAAATATGTAGTTGTTTGATCCCTCTAGTGGATGTTGAAGGTCGCGATCATGAGCTAGGAGTCTAGTCGTGACTTCCACCACGAATCAATAGAGATTTTGCTTGTAAGAGATTGCTGTTGGTATTAAGGATTCACTGTCACGATTTTTTATCTATCAAAAGGTACTTTGACATGTGACACTGTCTGATTGAAGGTCTGAAATCCCTTTAATGAGGTTTGAAGATCATGATCATGATTGACACCATGAAACAGATTGTCCAAAATGGACACCAACAATCCTAACATAACGGTCGTGACTCCTCATTCATGTCTACGATTTAGAGATCATTTTCCACGCTTTTAGTTATTTGTTTTCTTTTAACTTCCAATGAGTTCCTTACTAAATTTCTGTAATAACAACACTTAAAATTGACATTAGTACCTTTCAATTCATATTGTCAAATTCAAAAGAAAGTTTTGATGTATGTTTGATCAACCTAGTCAAATAATAATATTATTAAAATTTATCAGATTGATTAGTTTTTATTTTTATTATTTTATTTGCTTGATAATTAAATTTTATAAAATAATAATATATTAAAAATAATAATCAATTTTAATAATTATTTATATATTAATTTTAATCAATAAATAAATAAATTTATTATTTGATAAAAATAAATATTAGTTTTATTTAAAATTTATTATTGCAATCATATTATGATACAAACGAATTTGTGACAGTTAATATATATTATTAGTTTCAGTCTCAAAGTTGGTTTTAAACAATTATTTGCTAGTTATCAAATAATTATATATAATGTAGTCATATATTCTTATTTTACATAATAGAATTTACTACATCAATTAAAAATTTTGCCACATGTCATTATTTTTTGTTATAGAAAACTGCCATATAAAAATCTAAGTAGAAAAAATATCAGATAAAAAATTTTTATATAGAAAATTAAAAAAATCAACTGCAACATATAAAAAATTTTAAATAAAAATTAAAAAAATGTAAAAAATAAAAATTATAGATAACAAGTAAAGTTTTAAATGTATGTAAAATATCTACTTCTAACTCTAAACCCATTCACTTAATCAAGATAATAATCTTTGCAAACTTAAATTTAATTTCTCTTGCAATCTCCAAAAAAAACAGATATCATTTTCCTTCATGACTCTAAAGGACATTATTCGACTATACACATGCCTTTCTAAGAGATGTACTATATGATACACACATATATATATTTTGTAACAATTTATTAATTTTTTTATTATAAAATACTTAATATTATCTGTTTGATTGATTATCAATAATTACGTCATTCAAATTTAATAAAATTTCTCTTGCAATTATATCATACAAAATTAAAAATATAAATTAATAAATAATTTTTTTTATTATAACCACCTCCATATATAATTATAAATTTTGAAATAATATATACTAAATAAATATCAAAAATATATTTTATTTAATATAATTTAAGTAATAGGTTTTATATTTTATTAGTTTAAGTAAATAAAAAATAAATTTTGTATTTAGTATCAAATTATTTTTATAATTTTATGTTAACCTCTTAATAATAATATTATGATTTCTAATTTTATGTTACAATGGTTTGATTAGAGTTAATTTATGTGTATTTATTATTAATTATTAATAATAAAAAATATAAATTAGAGCTTTTGAGTTGATTAAAAAAGACAAATCCTAATATAATATTTAAATCATTTTTAAAATTTAATCTTATAATAATAATATAGAGAATTGTTCACATAAAAATAATTTAAAAAATTTAATAGCAGTATAAAAACTTGTCCCGTTTATAATAATCAATATTTGATTTTCTATGTAATGAAATTTTAAAAATAAAAAGATAAAAAAGAATCTAACAACGAAAAAAACAAAATTATAAATTTTTTATTTTTATCAAAACATTACATTATTATTAAAAATATATTATATTAATTAATTAATTATATTTACTATTTTATTTATTTGATAATAATTTTATAAAGTAATAATAAATTTTAATTATAATTTGTATATTAATTAAAATAAATATTAAATGTATTATTATAATAATTATATCGCGTGAATCACGAGTCTCTTATCTGTTAAGATTTGTGCGTGGAATAGGTGGTGCAGCTGGTGACTCTGGACTATGGGATAGTTTGGCACAGGTTGATGGTTATTAAATTTTGATTTATTGATTAGGAAATTAGAAAACCATGATGCATGCTTTTTGATTACGAACATGGCCCACTTCATCTTTTTATTACTATAATAAAGGGCAATGATTGAACTTCCATTATAGTCATCCTTCGGTGCTTTTAAATCCTGTAGGTGGTTGAACCGCAACACAGCTTGAAATACCCATCTGGGTGCACAAGCCATGTGCAGGAAAGGAAACTCTCTGGTTTCTTGGTGCCAATTGGCAACTCATTTGAGCCTTGAAAACCTCCATTATGTTGGTGGATTTAGCATAGATTTGTTTCCATTTTGTAAGAAACTCAGGGGAAGTTGTAGAAAAGAACCAACAAACTCGAAGACAAATTTGGACAGCCACACAGGTGGACCAACCAAGGATTATGACTACCAAAAACCGAGTCCACCTAAACAAAGATAAAATAACCCGTCATTCTCATAATTAAAACATGGAAACTTACTGAGAATAATTAAAACAAAAAAAAAAAAAAAAAAGAAAGAAAATCTTAAAATCCAGACAAAGCTACCAAATAATCTCTCTCTTACAGCCCAATAAGTCTAACCGTACGGTAACTCCATTAACATTGATGTTACGATGTTGTATATTAAAACCCATAAACTGAAAAGTTTTCTGCGTCGAACTCTAGCGTCATCTAGCTGTAAGGTGGGGAAGGGATCATCATTCTTCTTCTTCTTCATCTTTGATACAGGGGAAAATGGGTTCTCAGGTCTCTAAACTGCTAGAGAGGCGAAAGGCACTCTCAGTTGAAGAGAAAAATCTTTCTGATCTACAAGGAAGCTCTGGTGAGACGTATCCTGGTTCTGATTACCATCCTCCTGACAGGAAAAATTGGATGGGTGGTCTCAACCCTGAAAATCTTCATATAAACCAGATTGTATGGCCTGGAACCCATGATTCTGCTACCAATAAGATTGGTGTGCCGATGATCTCTCGCCCTTTTGCTCAATGCCAAGCCTTGTCCATCTACCGACAGCTTTGTAGAGGTACGAGAGTTCTTGATATTCGGGTTCAGGAGGATCGCCGTGTCTGCCATGGAATACTGAAAACATACAGTGTAGATGTTGTCATCAATGATGTGAAGAAATTCTTGTCAGAGACTCAATCAGAGATCATAATTCTGGAAATCAGGACAGAGTTTGGTCATGATGACCCTCCTGACTTTGATAAGTACTTGGAGGAAAAACTTGGAGAATATCTGATCCATCAGGATGATCATGTGTTTGGCAAGACAGTTGCAGAATTGTTGCCAAAGAGAATAATTTGTGTGTGGAAGCCTAGGAAATCACCGCAGCCAAAGCACGGAAGTCCGTTATGGAGTGCAGGGTATTTGAAGGATAATTGGATTGACACAGATTTGCCATCAACAAAATTTGAGAGCAATATGAAGCATTTGAGTGAGCAACAACCAGTTTCATCAAGGAAATTCTTTTACAGGGTAGAGAACACTGTTACTCCACAGGCAGATAACCCAGTTTTGTGTGTGAAACCA
>CATIWR010189835.1:0-26436 GCA_949677035.1 Omphalea diandra
TATATATATATATATATATATATATATATACACATCAAAGACAAAAGAAAAATACAAAAAAAATCTAGGCTAGAAGATTGGAAAATCATCATCATCTATAGAATCATCTTGCTCTTCATTGTCGCCTCCTCATTTAACTTCGTCTCCATCTTTAACATCTTGGATATCTTCTGCCTCCGGTGTATTATCCTCATAATCTGCGAAATCAAGAAGATGGCTAGGAGGAACACCCATCTTCTCTTGCAAGTCCACCAGATCACTATGGAGGTGAGAAATAAGGAGAAATCTCCTCTTCAACATTCGCATCACCTTATCCAAATTTTAGTTGATGGTGGTAAGAGAAAGTTTAGACTTAGATTTTGGTTGAGGTGGGACTGATATTGCTCTTTCTTCAATGAAAGTCTTTTTCTTTTGGAGGCTTTAGATGTTTCCATCTTTTTTTGCCTTAAAAGCACCCAAAGTACAGGCATAGGAATCTGGGTGAATGGTTTTGGCATTGGAAAGATAGGTGAGGTCTAAAAAACTTTAGGAAGGAATGAGTTTTTTAGTGAGGAATTTTTCATTTTCCTGATTAAGAGCACCAGCAAATCTATAAATGACAGTTACATAGGAAAGAAGGAGAAACTGACTCTTAGGTGTAGTGCTCATGTGGATCAATTGATCCACAAGGTAGTGACTGGATTGGATAGGTTTGTTTTTCACGAGACAAAAAAGAAATGCAAGGTCTTTTTGATATACTTTTTCATTACCATCACCTATAGTGTTAATGGAGAAGGTGATGATATGGTGAAGTAACGAAAAAGGAAGGGTTTTAATGTATTTGTCAGTTACTAAAAATTGCAACCGCTAATTAAAAGTGGCAACCACTATTTCTGAAAAATGTGAGTAACGAATAAAAAATCCTAGGGAACCGACACATATAATGGTATGAAATTTGAATTTTTGTTAGAATTTGTAGCGGAGAGCAAAAGTCTTGACCGTGAATTAATGGTTGTTAGCTAGGTAAGATGATCTTATAATTTGTGACTGTGAGTCAAAGATAGCGATTGCGAATTACAAGGCAAGATGGATAATAATGAACAAGCAAAATTCGACATTTCAAGTTGTGATCCACTTAATATATTGATGTTTTAATTTATGCAAATTGACATAAAAGAGCACAATTGCATTTATAATATATACATCCAATGATAAATATCACATACAACCAAACATATAGCAATCAAACAAAGATCAAGCTTTTCACCTTGGGGAGATTCCATCGAGCATTCCTAATTCTCTCTTAATGAAGTTTAACCATTCTTCATTTAGAGGTTTAATGAAAATATCTGTAAGTTGATGAGTTGTGTCTATAATTTATAACACGACATCACCATTTTGGACATGATCTCTAAGAAAATGATGCCTAATATCTATATGTTTGCTCCTAGAGTGTTGGATGGGGTTTTTAGAGAGATTAATCACACTAGTGTTATCACATTTGATAGGAATGTGATCAACAACTTTGTCGTAATCCTTTAATTGTTGTTTCATCTGAAGCACTTGGGTGTAACAACAACCCTCAACAACATACTTAGCTTCAGCAGTGGATAAGGCAACTGAAAATTGTTTTTTGCTAAACAAGACACTAAGTATTTTCCTATAAATTGGCAAGTTTTAGAAGTACTCTTTCTATCTAATAGACTACCAGCATAATCCACATCCGAGTAACTTATGAGGCTAAAAGATGAATCTCGAGGATACCATAGACTTAAGTGTAATGTACCATGCAAATATTTAAAAATCCTTTTGAAAACATTTAAA
Source organism: Omphalea diandra (assembly GCA_949677035.1). Lineage (NCBI taxonomy): Eukaryota > Viridiplantae > Streptophyta > Magnoliopsida > Malpighiales > Euphorbiaceae > Omphalea > Omphalea diandra. The sequence continues at coordinate 1,804 of CATIWR010189835.1, forward strand.
TGTGATTCTTTGGGACTGGATTGAAATCTAGCGCACATATATACACTAAACATAATGTCAGGTCTTGAAGCAATAAGACAACGTAGAGACCCAGTCATACCTCAATATCTCTTTTCATCAACTGTCTTACCTGATTCATCTTTGTCTAATTTGATGGCACCACTCATGGTTGTTTTTGCTACTTTACAATCATCCATGCCAAATTTCTTGAGTATGTCCTTTGTGTATTTGGCTTGGTTGATGAAGATCCTTTCTTTGGTTTGCTTGATTTGTAGACCAAGAAAATACTTGAGCTCTCCCATAATTCACATCTCGAATTCCCTAGTCATACACTTAGCAAAATCCTTACAAAGAGATTAGTTAGTAGCACAAAAAATGATATAATCAACATAAATTTGTACTATTAGTGTATCATGTTTGTGCATTTTTACAAATATACTTGTGCCCACCTTTCCCTTTTCAAAATCATTTTTCAAAAGAAATGAACTAAGCCTTTCATACCAAGCTCTTGGAGCTTGTTTCAAACCATATAAGGCTCAATTCAATTTAAAAACATGATTTGGGAAATTATATGATTCAAAACTAAAAGGTCGTTCAACATAAACTTCCTCCTCAGTAACTCTATTTAGAAAAGCACTTTTGACATCCATTTGGAAAAGTTTAAAATTCATATGACATGCATAAGCCAAAAGAATCCTAATGGCCTTTAACCTTGCAATAGGGAGCATAAGTTTCATCATAGTATATGCCTTGCTCTTAGTTGTAACCTTTTGTAACCATTACAACAGTGTTTATTGCTTACACCAAACAATCAACTACACATAAATGAGAATGAAAGATTGAGTAGCAAATTGGCAAGAGTTTGGTTACAAATTAATGAATTATCTTTTATTTACATATGTTTGATGGAGTATTTATAGCTCATATCCACCAAAGAGACGTTGGTCTAAAATTATCAACAAATCTCTAAGATGTGCTAGCCAGATTTAGCATTAAATACTTGTAAAGTGGACATCGCGGTCACTACTACCATTTCACTGTCATGAATTTCCAATTTCCATTATGGAGCAAAAAATTTCAGCAAAAAATCTCATTTGTATCTAACGCCTAGTCCACATGTCAGATGTCCATTAATTATCCAGAAAAATATAATCATTGCATTCTAACAACTATCAAAAGTCGCGGTCATGAGATAACTATGTCTTTGGCGCGACTGAGACCGTGAATGCCTCTGTTTAGTGATGAAACTACAACTATTTGAGTCGCGGTCACTACCAAATATTTGCCCTCGTAATTTTTGATCTTTAACAGTTACCTAAGACATTTGGCATGCTTTGGTTCCCTCCTTTGTCACTATGAAAGTCACGATCGCAAATCCAAATGCGATAACCACAATGAATTCCTCTGTGGCTCAAGGTCCCTTTCTTCAGATATGTCACAACTACGAATTTGCCCATGAATTCCTCTGGTCTAGCTTTATCCATCCTTGTGATTGATTCACTATTGCGATTTATAATATACACGCTGCGAATTTGGATGAACTTTACAAGGTTGGAGATTTTGAATTCCATTTAACTTCTAATGAAAAAACTAACTTATAATATGCAAAACAACATTAAATAAAAGTATTAGTATTGATCAATCTCTATTGTCAAGATCAAAAGAGGTTCATGACTTAGGTCAAACCAACCTAGTCCAACAGATACATTAGTACCATCCGTAGAAGATGTGGAGTCATCACCTGACTTTAATTGAGACAAGAATCTAGGCAAGGCAAAATATGAACCTAATTAAGTCATTTTAAAGGCTCAATTCATCTTTACCCTATTAGAGGTTAGATTTAGAAATTAGGTGCATTTTAGGGAAGAGATTAGGCACACACAAATCACCTTGATATTAGGATACAACTTTCGGGCATCGTTGGTTCACCTTTTACCACTTTTACCATGTTATTAGTTAGTTTGGTTAATGCCTTTAAACATGTTCCAAGTACAATCTAATTAATCACATCAAGATATCACTAAAATCAATATCAAAAGGGAATAGGAGTCATGCTTCATGGCAATGGGAGGTCATGTATATCCATCACATATCAATCTGAAAGGGGAAGTGGGGTCATGCATCATAGCAAAGGGAGGTCATGCATATCAATTATTCCACATATCAATCTTAAAGGGAAGGGGGGGGGGGTCATGCATCATAGTAAAGGTCAATCATTCCATTATTCAAAGTAATGACCATTAAGTCTATTTATTATGGTCAATCTCATGCATGCACTTACACCTAAGAAAACACATAAGTTAGTAATGATCGTAAGGGTGACAACCTCAAAATAAGCAAAGTAGGATTCATGCCAAAAAAAAAACCTTACCACATCTCCAAGTCAAGGATCTTAAGCATATTTATAAGTCTCATATAAAAGATATCTCATCACATGAACCACATAATGACATTAAAGCAAACATAAATATATGAGTCATATAATATGAGAAACCATAAACATGAAATGAAATGACACCTTAGAAGATATTAATGGCCTAAGGGAAGGTCATAAAGGAAGGAATCTTAGGGTTGTTGAATCCTTCTCCTTATTACTCTTAAAGAGCTTAGCATCCATAAGGACATCTAACCATTTGGAGGGTTGGTATGCCAACTGACAAAGGGGTGAATATAAGGGCAAAGTATACCTACAATGACAAGCTTAAAGATATAACTAATACACTAATAACAACATTAAAGCTCTGAATGATCTAGGAATGAGAAATTCCTCATTTAATCATGGCCAAAATAAAGTCAAAACATAACCCTAAATGTCTAATGAGGCGTAAAATGACCAATGCAAAGTCTTAATGCATGGAAAATCATAAAAGGCACTTTAAACTTGGCCATTGCTCCATTACGAGAATGAATATTGGATTTGGTTATGAAAACCTACCCTGATTTTGTAAAAAAGCTTTTAAAATATCAAAGCAAAGCATGAAATCAAGAAGAACTTGAATGGAGAAAGGAAATAATTTTATAATATGTTCTTAGTTAAAATAGGTTATATAGACCAACGTATGGTATGCACAGCCTATAAAGTTAGTTGTACATATTAGCTTGTGGTCTTTATAACTTACAAAGTTAGCTATATAGACTATATGAAGTATATACAACCTACTAAGATTAGATTTTCAAAGGGAAGAAGAAGAAGAGTAAAGGGAAGAGAATGAAAAGAATATGGGTAATCCTTTAGAAGCTTTTGATTATTTTTTTGCACTTAGAGGCTCACAAATTTGATTTAATCATCTAAGAATGTTATGGGATGCTTAGGATGCAAGATAAGGGACCTTAATCTACCTTGAAATTAAGTGTTAATGGGTTAGGGATTAAGTTCTCTAAGTATTAGGTATTTGTAGAGCGATTTTTGCAGAGTTTTCCTAGGGTTATCCAAGCCTCTCCCTCCTCTTTAAATGTTATGGCATTTATAGAAGAAGAAAGGTGCATTAGAGTTCAAAATAGTTTTAATTGCATAATGTTCATGTCCCATAATAGATAAGACCATGAAAGTTATAGAATTATGGTTCTTTTAGAGGTTGGTGGAATCAAGACATTGGTTGTACAACCTACTTGTTTGGTTATACAACTTGAGAATTTACTAGAATCTTATACTATCTACAGTTTAAGGTTTGGTTATGTAGCAAAGTTTAGTAGGCTATACAACCTACTAAATAGGATTAGATTGCTTTAGGCTTTTGGCCTTGCGGGCTTAAGCTTGGTTTTTGGGGTTCAATCTAAGGTTTTATAAGGCCTTACTCCTCTTTTTTTTATAATTTTTGTTGCATTATGGGAAATGATTCAAATGATTTTCATCATTGGACATGTATCCCAGGGCCTAAAATTTGATGCTCATAGTTTGCCGCTACTTGTAGGGCTTGAAAAAATAATATTTAATAAGTGACTATTTGAATACGACTCAATAAAATAATATGGTAGATGTAAACAAAAGAATGGATACTAAAGGGTATAATTCTTTAGCAGCTTTTCAAGTAGGTGTAAAAGTTTGATTTCGTAGTTTTGATTAGATAACAAGTGTTTTATGTGTTTTTAATAGCTCTCAAGTAGATACTAGATGTTTTAGCAGCTTTCTAGCAGGTATTGAATATGTCCTAACACCTTTCTAGCAAGTACTAAGGTATTGAATATGCCTTAACACCTTTCTAATAGGTACTAATTGTTTTGTGTATTTCTAACAACTTTTAAGCAAGTATTAGATGTTTTAATAGCTCTTTAGTAAGTACTAAGTCTACCCTAGTAGCTTTTTAATAAGTATCAAGTGTTCTTGCATCTTCTAATAGCTCTATGACAAGTACTGGGTGGACTCTTTTGTAGTTACTGATATTCTTGAATCTTTTGGAAGTATTTCAGCTATCTAATTGGTATTTCTATCAAGAATGCCCCTATGGATGATCTTATGCCACATGTGCTTTTCTTATGTAGTGAGGTGCCTTCTTTTGTCACTGTAACTTCGTTAGTCTTTTAGGAATTTATATCATGTCATCACAATTTCTACCTATTTTGGACATGTATATATATCAAAAGTAATAGGTTTGAGCTTAAATGCTGCATAAGCATTTCCTAGGGATGTGGACAGTTCCTAGAATACGAATTTTGCTATAAAGATCTTTTTGGTACTTTTGTAAAGGTCTATTTTGTCGTTAAAAGGGTATTTTGATAATTTAGCTGGTGATTCAGAGGATTAGACTAACTTTTTTAGGCTTTGGTTGTGTTAGGGGGTGATTCTATAATCCTACCTTGAGGTTTTTTCCTTTACAGTTGACTTTTAATAGGTTGAATAGACAAGCCATTTGTTTATATAGCCAGCTTGATGGAATTCCATTTGAAAAGTAAAGGTTTAGTTGTATAGATAAACATTGTCTATAAACATTGTCTATACAACCATCTCCCTTTGTATAGGGGGGTTGTAGGGACTCTATCTCATTTGTGTTTTCATTTTTTTCCTCGTCGTTTGTTCTCTCTAAACTCTATAATGTAGACTTTTCAATTTTCTCCCCCTTTTTGCTCTTATTATGATGGATGGTGTTGATGTCCTGATGTTTAATGCTCCCAAGAAGTTCACCAATAAAGATGGCATTGTCTACGATGCTCTAGGGCATCTATGGGCTACTTAGGGTTTCTCGAGTAAACTGCCTAAAGATAATAACCCTGAAGATTATTTTGGCTAGCTTTGAGTCATGTCAGGGCACAACGATGATCTATAACCTATATTGTCATCTGACAGAGGTAGCTTCAGATGTGATAAGTTCTCTTTTTCTATTTCTTTTAATTTCTTGAATTTGTTTATTACTACTTCCTCATTTTTATTTACTTTAAGGACTACCCTAGAATTATTTTTTGCATGCGAATGCTAGGTTTGTTTTAAAAGGTATTTAGAATTAGTTAGAACACTTACCTTTGTAGTCCTTGAAATTGATAAGCCACTCTTAATGTTTACCAATTGATGTGTTGTTTTGATTTACATGCCATTGTCAATTCTAGGAACTTGTAAACATTATCAAAACTAACTTATAAGCAATAAGAAAAAGTCCAAAATATGTACCTAAGGCTAAAAAATATTTTGATTTATTATGTTTGACTTCTCTATTAATTTTGAACTGGGTTGTGCTATTTGTTTGTATAATTATTAGACTAGACTTAGGCCCTTTTGCATAACCTATAGGAAATTAATATCTATGATTTTCTATAAGAATAATGTGTGCCACTAATATGATTGATTATTCTTTATTCTTCTAATTTCCTTTTCATTACTTGAATGCCCTACTTTGTGTGTTTGTGTATGGCTCTTCCTTGTATTTATTTTTCCTTTTTTTTTTTTTATGTTCAGTGCCTTTTCATTTTTTTATGTTTGTAGGGTGTTGTCGCCTTCAACAGGGGAGGTAGTGCAGTTGGCCTAGCTGGGGCATGATTTAGGCAACTACATCCTCGAGTCTACACTCACTAAAAGGAGATCAGATTCATACCATTCCTTTAGATATGGCTAAAGAAGGTTCTGCAGATTAACTCTATAGTGATGCAAGCATTAGCTAAGTGGTAGATGTACACTACCCATACATTCCATTTGCCACTGATCAAGGAGGTCATGATCATGCCTAAGGAATTTACGTACATAACTGGGATCATGTTCATTCAAATCCCTCTCCCCATTGATGTTTGCATGCGTGAGCCTATGTTATAGAAGGACTACATTTATCGACTTCTAAGGTGTGTCCCTAAGACTAAAGGGTGCCTTTCTTTCAAGTAGTTTAGCCTCAATATGCTACCCCTAATTCATAAGGGGGAGTATGACTTGTCATCAATAATGCTATGAGGAGATCAGACGTGCATGCCTAAACACCCTCACTCCAGACCAGGTATCATTTTTTTATGAAATAAAGTAATTATTAATTTAAAATGTTAATTGGTGATTTTCATGTTATACTTACAGTGATGTTTTGTGATTGCTTGTTTTATTTTCAGCTTTAATGATTGTCTGCAAATAGAGGTGGCAGAGGCAGAGGCCCTTTCTTACGGGCGTCGCGTGTTAGTGGGCCCATCTCAACGGGCGTGATATTTGGAGGAGTAGATTCTCTGATGACTTGGGGGGTTGAATGCTCACCATATCCCTTTACATCAATTCTCAAATATGTTTTAGGCTGTAAATATGAAGGAGCAGGTTGAGATTCAGGTGGCTTTGCAATTTGTGTTGGGTCAGTAGTTCGCACTTACAGGTAACCTATTAGACCTAGATGATTAAAGATCTTATGGGGATAATTTTGATGATGAAGGCAACCATTTGGGCATTCCCTTATCATAAGGTGCATGAGGGAACAATTATGCATTATGAGGCTTAAGGGATGATACATACTGAGTGAAGACCCATAAAGCTTGTTCCTGCTACTTCGGGCTGGAAGAGGTCTTACACATCTTCTATGGTGTTGGAGTCCATTATGGTGGGTGAGTTGGATGGACAACATGGTTGAGTCCTACATGGCATCTTAGATTGTGTCGATGATGTCATTGTAGATCACCTGGTTAGCCTACACGTTCGAGCTAGTCGATACCATCCATGTAAGCATCTTTTACTTGTATTCTTGTGTTATTTGTTATGGTTTGAATATCCATTATTAAAACATCTTTTTTCTTCTTACAAATTCCTAATTTCTCTATTAAAGCATTAATGGACTTGATTGTTGCTTTAAAAAGAGTAGTGACATAGTAGACTTGGTCATCTCAGATTAGTAATAAGTATTATTGTATGAGAGACATTTATGAATGCTTATGATAATGTATGTGTGATTAATGTCTTATGCATCTTAACCGTTATGTCCTTTTATAAGAGATGCTTCAATGCATGACTCAAGACCTTTGGGAAAAAGGAGTAGCACTTAGCGGTGGCTGAGGCCTAGATAGAGATGACAACAAGGCTAACGGCTGAGGACTCTAACTCTAAGAAGTATATACCTTGGAATGGAAAGGGAGGAGATGAAAAGGAAACCACATTTAGGAGTAGAAGAGATTGAGCTTGTCCCATGCTTTCTTAGATTTTAGGATTTATCTTTATTTACGGTTCATTTTTGGATAGTGATAAGCTAGGATTATTGTATTAGGAGAAGGTAAAAATTAAACTATTAATATTATAAAAATAAGTACTCATAACATTTTCTATTCAAAATTGTAATAAAAATAATTTTTAAAGGAGATTAATAAGTGTACACTTAAAAGGGTATGTAAATTATTTTTAAAGGGAATTAATAATTTTTTATACACCTATATTATATATGAGAAAATTTTTGCTTTGTGGGTGGGGGGGGGGGGAGGGAGAGGGGGGGCAATACCACCTTGGGCCCTCTTTTTGGGCATTGTTGATATTTTTGGCACAGTTGTATAAATATTTTAGGCATTTTAAAAGCCCTATTGCATTTGGATGTTTTCTTGAATGTTAGGATTTAGGACAAACTAGGTGATTATATTTCCATTTTTGCCAAGCTTTAGTGCTCTTTTAGTATAAATGCATGATTTTGATTCTAGCTTAAACTTTCTCTTCTAGATGTATGGTTACATTATTTTATTCCCCTTGACTATATGTCTTTTGCAACAGGTACCAAACAATTTTCAAGCTCAAAGTGCAAGGGAAATTTTGCATAACTTTTCCTAGGAAAATTGGTTTACACAAACCACAAAGTTAAATGTACAGACTAATAGTTATTTCTAAAGGCATCTTAAGTGAGATGTATAACTATTCATAGTTATAGAGCATTAAACACCTTTTCCTCCTATAAATATCCATCCACAATTTTCTTCTTCAAATCCATCATTTTACTCTCCCAAACATGGCTATGGCAATTTTAAGGTCTCTTCCATCCCAAATTTAGTCCAATATACCTTGAACAGGTATTGAGGCTCTCTATTACCTCTTATAAGGTCATTTAGAAATGGATTTCTTGCGGGTGACCTATGACTTGTAGGATTCTACTACCCATTATTTCCACTTTGGGTATATTGAGATGTTCCCCTAACTAAAAGAATTTGATGCCATTCTCGAATGTCGAGTCATGGTTGTAGATCACACTACTTTGCCATAGCTAGGTTACCTATATGTTCGAAAGATGATGGAGCTATTTGACTTGTAGTATGATGAGATGCCTAGGTACATTATAAGTAAAGAAAAGATTCTTATGGCCCCTTTTATCATCCTTTACCTCTCTAAAGGTCATGCTCAGGCAACAGAGGCCCATGTCATGGCGACTATCCTTATAAGCGAGTTCATCTTGTAGAGATAAGATGGCGAGATAGATCTATAGATTTTACCCATCCCCAAGTATGTTGAGTTAGGGAAAACCATTGTCCTGACAATCATAGATGAGACCATTATGGGTCTAGATAGAGTATACCTTCGTATCAGCTATTCTTTCTTTAGGAGCCCATTATTGCTTTAGGTACGAATTTTATTTCACAATCTCTATTTTTGCTATTTTATTTATTATTATTTTCATTATTATATTTTTTTATTGCTCTAATTTCTTCTTGGACTACACTTGCAAATTTTCAATCTAATAGGTTGCTCATTTTTGCTTAGGCTGCCCTTTCTAGTTTTCAACCTAATAAGCTTATTATTTTATTAATTTAAATTTAAATTTTTCTTATTTCTTTTGTTAGAAATGGTTGATTAAGAGGATAGACTTATTGGCTACTCCCACTACGAACACAAGACTCTATTATACATAACACCACCTGAATCATCACTTGCCAAGACTTATTGGCACTAAGGATGAGTGGACTGATTGGATGTCTCACATAACTACTTATAACATTTACTAAACTTGTCCATAGTGGAGACTTTCGTGAGTTACTCTAAGCACTTATAGGGACTATATGTGATTATTTTAGCCTTGGCATTTGACACCTTCTATGATGCAACTAGAGTGCGAATGTATTTCCATATGATATTATCCTTAACATGAACCATTTGCATTTTGTATATTATACATTAATTAAATATATGATCATTACTTTTAATACTGGCACATTGAATCATTAGATTGCCTCACTTGGCACATGTGTCTCATTGGTTCTTTGTCCTTCATTCCAACTTTTTCTTTTATTATCCTATATTTCATAATCCTTTGATAGGTAATCCTTAATGGTCAACCACACACTTTTGCCTTTTGCTTTGTTTATTATACTTTTGTTATAATTTTTGCCTAAGCAGTCCTTTCGAGTTTTCGACTTAGTAAACTATTTCATTTTTTCTCTTCTTTTTTTTTCTCTTTTTTTAATATATGCCTTGATGTTTACCTAAGTTACCCTTATAGGTTTTTGACTTAGTAAGCTAATTTTACTTTTTTTCATATCCTCACATGAAATACTTCTTTAACCTATCTAGGTTTACTAGCTCAAAGAATTCATTCCTATCCATATCTAAAAATTTCATTGCACCTTTTGAATAGGTTTGTTTGAACACATAAAGACCTTCCCCGTTTGATTTGAACTTTCCTTATGGTTATTAAGCTTGCGATCTAATCGCCTTTAACACTAGATCACCGACCCTTATGGTGGTTACTTTGACTCTTTTGTTAAACATAAGGGCAAATCCTAGCTTGATATAATTGGATGTGGTAAAGAGCGTTTAACCTCTTCTCATCTAAGAGAGTTAACTATTCAAATATGCTTTTCACCCATAGGTGCTTAGGAATTTTAGACTCGATTAAATACTCTAACGGACTTCACCTCCACTTCAATTGGCAATATTGCCTACATCTCATATAAAAGGGAGTATGGCATCAATGTTGTTGATGTCCTTGCTATAGTTTAATACCCCCATAGTGTAAAATATAGCTTTTTAGATCAATCATTATAAGTCTCTATTATCTTGGTAAGGATGTTCTTAGCATTCTTATCGAGTACTTCTGCCATGTCGTTAGCTTATGGTCTTTAAGGTAACGACTTATGGTGGGCTACTTCGTACTTTTTTAGGATTTATCTAATTGAAGCCTAAAATAAATCCCCTTATTCATAATGATGTGATGTGGTACCCCATAAATGAGGTTCATCTTGTTGAATCTTGTTATCTCCCTTGCCTCTAACTTATTAAAAAACTCAACTTTTACCCATTATGAGAAATAAGCAACTGCTACCACAATGTACTTAATCCTGACTTGATTTCCCTAATCACATCAATTCCTTATGGTGTAAATGACCAGGGTAAAGTCAGGTTTTGTAATTCAATCGATGATAGGTGGTTGAAGCTACCATGCATTGACACTTATGGCAACTTTAAGCCATCTGAATGTAATTGTGATCTATAGTGGTGGAATAAGAATCCATTCTTAAAGTTCTCCTTGTCAATGTCTTCCTACACATGTGGAGGCCACAAGTCCTTGTGTGCATCATTTTCATGACTCCATCCACTTTTTCTTCCATTAAACATCTCGGATGGTCACCGTCTGGCATTATCTTATACAACACATCATCATAAACTATAAATTGTGATACTAATCTTTGAATCACATCGTTGTCTTTATTTTTGGCCTTTTAGGATACCCATCATTTTCTAAGTACCTTTCACATCGTAATACAAAGGATGACTTTCCACTGCCGCTTTATGCGTGGATTTATTAGCATTGCCTTTAACCCATCCCAAATAGAAATTAATGTTGTTAGGGCATCAATCATTCTCTGAAAATTCAGTATCAACCTATTTAAGTGCCCTAAAAATAGGCTTAATCACTTTTCTTTTAATTCCCAATTGTAAGTAACCTTGGAGATAACCAATAATAAATCCCTGAACACTTTAGCTATCTTGACCCTCATCTGCATCAAAAGTTCCAACCTAAATGTACAAGCTTCATATTCGACCATGTAATTAGTCACCTTTAAGTTAAGATTTTTGGCTACAGGGAAAAGTTCTCCTTCTAGTGATATCAAAATTGCCCTTACATCTACTCCTTTCTTCTTAACAACTCCATCAAAGTATACCTTCTAGCCTTGCGGTTTGATTGCTCCTAGTCCTTCATCTAGGAATTATGGAAGCTCAAATTATTCTTTTTTAAGATGTTATTTGGCTAGGTACTATGCAACTACAAAACCTTTAATTACTTTCTTAGTTATATAGTTAATGTCAAACTCTGTCAATAGTATTAGCCATTTTGCCAATTTTCAAGTCAAGAAAGGTGCCTCATGTAAGTTCTTGATAAGATTGAGCTTCAATACAACCTCAATTGAATTTGACTAAAAATAATGCCTTAGTTTCTTTATGGCTTGAACTAGCACCAAACAAGTCTTATCCATTTGGTTAATCTTTCCTCATAAGGGAAACAGTTTCTTATTGAGATATTACATGATGTATTCATTCCCTATCTCCTTTACTTGAGCTAGTGTTGCCCCTATAAAGCTTTCTTTTACTATTAGATATAAAATCAACAACTTTCTTGGCTTTAAAGGTTTCAATATTGGCAGGTTAGTCAAATACTCCTTTTACCCTATCAAAGGCTTTCCAACATTGCTCATTCCACTCCACTGGTTACTCAATTCTCAACAACTTGAATATAATTTCAAAAAATAGGAGTAAGCCTTACAATGAATCTATTGATGTGTTGTAAGTGACGTAAGAAGCCTCAAACTTCCTTCTTAATGTTAAGTGTAGGCATGTCCTGGATGGCCTTTATCTTGTCCGAATATACTTTGATGCCTTTCTCACTTATTATATGTCCCAATAATTTACTTGACATAACCTTAAACACACTTCATGTTATTCAATCTTAGGTTATACTCATCAATTCTTTTCAAAAACATCTTAAAGGCTTTAAAGTGCCTTTGCATTTTTTTAGACTTTACCATTATATTATTCACATACACCTCCACTTTTTTATGGATCAAGTCATGGAATAAAGTAGTTGTTATCCATTGGTATGTTACTCTTGCATTATTCAATCCAAATAGTATCACTTTATAACAGTATGTTACCCACTCTATGATTAAGGTTGTCTTCACCTAGTTAGTGATTACCATGAGAATATGATTATAGCTTAAGAATACATCCATAAAGGAGTAGGTAACATACATCATGACACCATTTAATATAACATCGATATGAGGTAGAGGGAAATCATCCTTTGGGCAAGCCTTATTTAGGTCCCTATAGTCCACACACATCTTTGCTCTTCCATCCTTCCTTAGTACTAGCACTATGTTGGCCAACCAGTTAGGATAAACAACTATCTCTAGGAATATGGCATTCAATTGCTTTGCCACCTTTTCTTTGAGTAGTTGGGCTTACTCAGTTCTCATTCTTTAAATCTTTTATTTTATCAGTCTCATATGTGGATAAATCAGAATTTTATATTTAACAATTTGCCCATCAACCCTGGCATATCCTCATATGTATAAGTAAAGACCCTTTGGTACTTTCTAAGCAACTATTCAAACTTTTGTCATTCCTCTAGTATGACATCACTGGCAATGAGCAAGATCTTCAAATTTTCTTGTGTGCCAAGATTAAATGTAGTGGTAAAATTAATATTAAATATACTCATCAAATAATACATGTTATGCACATTACCATCAGGGAACACATCATACAAATAAGCAAACTCGTCATTTATTTCCTTGAACTTAAAAGTAAATACATCATTATATTAAAAAAAAACTAGAAATAAGAACATCAATAGTGTTAGGAAAGATAACTTCTTCTGGTAGATGGGTAGATGTCTTTAGGGCATTAGTTTTCTTTTCTTTCAGAACCCTTTCTTCATTAGTCACTTGAGCTGCACTTAAGTCCCTAACATGTTCAGTGTTTGTTCCCTTATCAAACTCTTTAATAGTCATCACTTTCACAACCCCTTCAAAGTCTTGCTTCATCTAGTTATCTCCCAACTCAATTTTTATAAAACTCTCCCAACACAGCTTGTTTGGTTGGTGGTATCTAATCTTATGCCTTCTCAGCATCACCCAAGTCCATGATTGAACTCATACTCATATTCTCAACCCAATATATATGCCTTCTGTAAACTTGCATAGTCTAGTATATTTCCATTTTGGACCCATGAGAGGAGCATATAGGTTAGTAATTTGATAATTTTTCTTCATAAAATCCACAACTGTAGCCTAAAACTCTTGGTCTAGCAAGTACTGCTCATATTCCTCTTTAGTAAACTTCCACTTTCTATGGCCAAGTAGTCTGAAGGCCATTTAAAATCAAAGTTCATTTCAATCGCTGAGTGTTTTTCTCCTATACAATCTATTTGCCTTTTCTTTTTGTTGTCATATGACAAATCTCTATAATTTAGGTAACATGTTTCTCTAATTCTCATATGAAAAAATGCCTTTCCTAGATCATCCATAGTGTTATCATTAAATGGCTTTTCATCTTCATTAGTGGTTTCTTCCTCAACATATTCCACTACTTCCTCTTCCTTTATGAAGAAATCAGAGAGAGGCCCTTAAAGATCTCTTACCTCTAACTTAGACCCTTTCCCATGATAACCCGTAGTTTGAGTTTGAATCTTTATAAACTCTAACACTATTGTAGAATTCTTTCCTAATATTTGATCTAGTAGAAAATTCATATTCATCATGATTCTCATTACCTTTGGGTTAACCCATTTGTCAGTAATTCTGTAAACTTGAAAACCTCTGATGTTCGATATGATAATGGTCAATGTCAACATGATTTCTCCAACTTTTGGATAAATAGTCACCACCACTCCATTGTAAGAATCATAACCTTATAGTGCATCATGGATGGCATTCCTTTAAATGGGTGGTACATGGTTTTCCCCATAGCGAAGAAAAACTAATGGGGAAGTCTAACAATGTAAACCCCACTGATACGTCTATAATCCCATTTTTCACCATAATCTTGTGTACACCAGCAGCTAACCTTATACTATTGTCATAGATTTGAATGGTACTATTCGAAGCCTCTAAATCCTTTTTTAACACCTAAAATTTATGCAAAAGCTTCAAAAGACATATATTCATCCTATATCCATAATCCACCATCGCGCATGGAATGCGTTTTCCCTTTACCTCAACTATTATGAATAGAGCTAAATTATGATCCCTTCGTTTAGGTGGCAGATCTTTATCATAAAAGGTGATCTTCCCCTTATGAGTGACCAATGCAATGGTATCCTTCGGTGTGGCCTCTTTAGAAATTATCAAGCTTGACAAAGCATCCACCATGGCCTTCTTATGCTCTTTGGAAGTGATGAGCACTTCTCACACACTAATATGAGCTGGCATTTTCTTTAATTATTTCACTACAGGGTTATCTTCCTCTTTCTTCTTCACTGCATGCTTATCTTAGGAACCACTCTATTAGGGCAATATTTTCCACCTCAAATCACATGATTCACTTATTTTTTGTCTTTCTCTTCATCACTCTATTCTCATAACTTAATCATGTTTTTTCTCTCCGCTTCCTTCATCACTTCATCCAAACTCTCTTAAGGATTAATAGTGTAAACTATAATAGCAACCTCTATTGGTACTTCTTTAATGGTAGCCTTGATGACTTCTCTAAGGATCCCAAAATCTATCATAAATGTTCCTTGGTTGAGAGGTGGAACATTATGATTGTTTGAGAGAGGATTTCGCCTTATACTCGATCTTTTGGCATTAGGTGAAATGATCATCTTATTATTAATAAGATCTTAAATCTCATACCTCAACCTATAATAATCATTAGTGTTATGCTCGACCTCTTGATGAAAAGTAAAGTTTGCATTAGCATAATATCCTTTTGGTTGTGGGTTGGGAGGTGGTCTCAGCGCTAGAGGCTTCAATATCCCCTTCTTCTAAAGTCTTTCGAATACATTAGAGAGAGGCATCCTTAAATCTATAAATTGCCTCAAAGTCCTTACTGTATTCACATCAATTGTCTTATATCTTTCACCTTGAGGCTGGGGTAGGGTACATCTTTTACCCCATATATTATATTTTCGATTTTAACTCTAATTCCTCAACTTGCAAACTCGCTTCTCTAAAGTCCTTAAGATTCCTCACCAACATACCTTTGATCTTGGCTCTTATTTCTAGGAGCACCCCTATTACAATCATCTTCACTTGCTCCCTTTCTATGGCTCTACTAGTCACTTCAATTTATAGTTTATTTCATCTCCTTATGTAATCATTAAAGTTTTCACTAGTCTTTTACTTCAATGACTCTAAATCTTGCAAAGTGATTTTCTAATGCTAAGTTATATGCACAATGTCTTCAAATGCTTCAGTCAACTCCTTTCAGCTTCCTCTAATTGTCTTAGACAGGTTGTAATACCATGTCCTTATAGACCCTTTTAATGATAGCTCAAATAACATAAGCACGGTATTAGTAGGTACACCAAACGTCTTCATTATCAATACATATGAGTGGCTATGATTGGTAGCATATTGAATTCTATTAAACTTGGGAGGTTATAGCATTCAAAAGTTTGAAATTAGATTTTTAGGCTTACGAGTAACTAGTTCTTCAATGTTTGTTCCTCTTTCTAAACCTTGAGCACCCAAAGTATTTTTTATCATCTCTAATTATATAGCAAAGTCATCAAATTGAGTACTCTTCTTCTTACTCTCTATAGGCTTATCAAGAGCTATGGTAATAATCCTCACTTCCTTTGCCATCTTAC
Organism: Omphalea diandra; assembly: GCA_949677035.1. NCBI lineage: Eukaryota > Viridiplantae > Streptophyta > Magnoliopsida > Malpighiales > Euphorbiaceae > Omphalea > Omphalea diandra. The sequence continues at coordinate 17,967 of CATIWR010189835.1, forward strand.
TCTCGTGGTATTCCTTTATCCTAAACAAATCATCATCAACACTACAGGTTAAGGTGCCTCCATCAACACTTTTTCTTTATCTATTTTATTAGTAGAGGTTTCTTCTTTATTTTGAATTTCATTAACATATTTGTTCACCTCCATGGTAATATTTTCTCGCATTTTTCGATTGAATTCAACCATCAACTTCTCTAAAATCTTTGATGGTATGGTAGGTTCCATAAGTTGTTTAATTCTTTAGATCAAGCCTTGCGTCCTACATTTTCTAGCAAGCCAGTTACCCCATCTCTTCCATGAGGGTTTGGATGGAACTATCATGGTTGCAAGATAAGGGTTATTAGTATGATGCATGTATAAGTAATGAATGCATGTATGCATGATACACACATGTTATCTTATAAAAAATCCTTCAAACCTTATTCTTCCCACACAGAAGGTCTAGAGGCTTTTTTCTATGTGGGTTCTCATTCTTCCATTAATAAGGGGTAAGGAATATGCATGGTCACCTTGGACTAATGAAGGGTTAAAATCTCAAGAGAACATAAATAAGGAGATTAAAATTTACACTATTTAGAGAAGGAATTTTTATAAGGAAATAAAGAATCCCTTTAATAAGGAGAGAGGGATATATATAAGTAATGGAAATTCTTTACATAGCGAGGTAAGGGATACATAAATTTTTATGTAAGGGAATAACTACATCAGAGGGAATGAGATAACATTGTATTTTCATTGGGAATAACTAATGATATTCCTTAAAGGACCTTAACCCTTTCTTCATAGAATAAATGCAAACAAAAGGGTGCCCTAAGGTGCTTTCGGCTTTTACTTGCATCTAGAAGTTGAAATGGTTGTTGTTGTTTTTAATGGCTCCTACAAGCTTAGGGGATATTTATCATAACCCTTCATTTTATATACTCAAAAGTACTTGGGTTATGAGTGATGGGTCCTTCTCACTTTTTTTTAAGCTCAAATGGATCTTCAGTTTAAAGTTTGGAAAATCCATTAATTTTTTAAAGGGCAGTCCTAGTGCATGTGATCAAGTGTAGACGCCAAATAGATGTAATGGACCAATTAATTTCAAAGTTAGTATGGTAAAAAGTGAACTAGAGATTGAATGCAAAGCAAATTTTGATTCTCCAATAGAGTTGCCATTATGAGCACCTCAAGATCTTGTGGTTGTTTTCAAATAAGTGGAATCTTACATATGACTTCATCCTTTTATCAACCAATGAGGGGTCGAGAGGATAAGGGTTTTACAGTGGTAAGAAGCTAAAAAATTTGCATGCGATTAGATTAATGGGGATCTTTGAGGCCTCATAAGAGCTTGAAGCCCTTTTTTTGCCAATTTGGTGGTCAATAGGAGACTAAGGAAAGATGATACATTAGTGCCATTTCTAAAGGTTGTGGAGTCGCCACCTGAATTTAGATGGATAAGAATTCAAATAAGGCAAAATCTGAATCTAACTAAGAAATTTAGAATGCCTAATTCGTCTTCACCTTATCATATATTGTATTTGGAAATTCAGTATAGCTTGGGGACAAGGTAATCCCTAAATTGCCTGGATATTAGGATCCGATCTTCAAGCATCTTTAGTTCACCTTTTACCACATTAACCATGTTAGTAGTTAGTCTTGTTAATGCCTTTAAACATGTTCTTAGCGTAATTTAATTAATCACATCAAGATATCAACAAAATTAGTATAAAAAAGGAATTAAGGTCATGCTTCATGGCAAGGGGAGGTCATACATATCCATCACAAATCAATCTCAAAATGGGAGGGGTGGTTATGCATAATTACAAAAGGAGGCCATGCATATCCATTATTCCACATACCAATCTTAAGGGGTGGGGGGTCATGCATCATGGTAAACGGAGAACATGCATAGTCAATCACTCCATTATTCAAAGTAATGACCATCAAGGTCATTTCTCATGGTCAAGCTTATGCATGCACCTACACCAGAAAGCATACAAGTTAGTAATTATCATAAGGGCAACAACCTCAAAATAAACAAAACAATATTCATGTAAAAAAAAAAAAAACCTTGCCATATCTTCAAGTCAAGGATCCTATGTATATTTCTAAGTCCCATATCAGAAACATCACAGCATCACATGAGCCATATAATGACGTTAAAATAAGCAAAAATATATGAGTCATATAAAATGAGAAACCATAAACATGAAATGCAATAACACTTTGGAGGATATTAATTGCTTAGGGCAAAGTAAAAAAAAGAAGGGATCCTAGGGTTGTTAAACCCCCATTCTTATTGATCTTAAAAAACCTAACATCCATAGGCATATCTAACCATTTGGAAACCAATAAAGGAGTGGACATAAGGCCCAAGTATACATATAATGACAAGTTCAAAGATGTAACCAAAACATCAATAACCATAATAATGCTCTTAAGGTACTAGGAATGAGAAATTCGTCACATTATCATGGCTAAAATAAAGTCAAAACAAAACCCTATATGTCTAATGTGGCATGGTCTTAATACATGAAATTCATCAAGGTACTTTAAACTTGGTCATTGCTTTATCACTTGAATGAATAGGGGTCTTTGGTTTTGAAAACCTACCCCTATTTTGACAAAAATGCTACCAAAATATCAAAGGAAAGTAGGTAAATAGGAAGAACATAAATGGACAAGATTTTACAATATGTTCTCAATCTTAGTTGATTGCACAAACCAATTTGTGGCCTATACAACCTCTAAAGTTGGCTAGACAGGCTATTACTGAGACTAGATTTTTGAAGGAAAGAATAAGAAGAAAAGGGAGAGAAGGAGAGGGATGGGAGGGGACTCCTCTGGATGCTTTTACATGTTTCTTTGTGCTTAGAGGCTCAAAAACTTGATTTAATCCATTAAAATGCTACAAAATGCTTAGTACTATAAGATAAGGGATCTTGTTCTACCTTAGGATTAAGTGTTAATGGGTTAAGGTTTTAGTTCTCGAAGTATTAAGGTATTTATGGAGAGATTTTAGTAGAGTTTTCCTAAGGTTATCCAAGCCTCTCCCTCCTCTTCAAATGGTGTGGCATTTGTAGAAGAAGAAGGGTGCACCAAAGTTAGGAATGGTTATGGTTCCATGGTGTTCACACCCCAAAACAGACATGACAATGGCAAATTTAGAATTAGGATTTCTTTAAAGGTCTGTATAGCCAATAGGTTGGTTATACATGCTAACGGTTTACTAGGGGTTTGATTTTAGAATCTTTTGTTGGCTAGAGTTTAAGGTTTGGCTATAAAACTAAGTGGTTGGTTGTACAACCAAGCTTAATAGATTGTATAGTCCATTAAACTAGATTAGACACTTTTGGACTTATGGGTTTAGGATTGATTTTTTTGTTTTAATCTAAGGTTTTCTAAGGCCTTACTCTTCTTCGTTTTGCAATTCTCTTTAAATTTTAGGGAATGATTCTAGTGATTTTTTATGATAGGTTAATACTTTACAAATAACCCCTTAAGCAGCAAGTGTATGGGTCATTAAGTAATAAATTGTATAAAAGTATAGAGATCGTTCTCACGATGATCATGTGATAAGTACTAAGCTTTATGTTCCTTGTTATTATCTAGAAAACCTATTTAAAAGATCATTTAAACTAAAAGTAAAACTAAATAAATTACAAACAAAGTATTTGCAAAGAAAACAATCAATAAATGAAGTTAACTAGGGGTTCAACTTCACTTGTTAACAACTTATAGTTTTTAATCTTTTATTTAATCGGTTCATTCATCTAGTGTTATTATTGGATCTCTTAGGTAATTAATTAATCTCACTTAAGTATTAATTAACATACAAGAACATGATAAACTAAAGGTCTCTCAACACAATAGTTAAACATCATGTAATTATCAAACAAAGCAAGATCCAAGTGATAGCAATACACTATTAAGGTTTCTCAACACAAAAATAGATTATAGGAATCATTGAAGGTCTATTTCATGAAAATCATCTCTCGATAGTCAATTCACAAAACTCAACATGATTAAAGGCCCTTTAATCAGTAATAACAAGCGCATAATGATTGATAACATAATAATGAATACAACTACAAAAACTTAAATTAAATAATAAAAAAATTTGAACAAGATCCATTTACATTCCAAGCATAAAGAAAATTAGCTCATAATGAAAGAAAGAGAAGAAGAAAGAATTAAACTAATGATATTTTAAGCCATAAACTTTAATCCTTAAAGCTTTTGAATGATTGTCGTCTTACTCATCTTTGCTCTTAAACCGTTGCTTGATTGATTTATTGGCTTTTTGGTTGGATATTTGATAATTCTTCCCCTTTTATTCCTTGGTTATTGATGGGGTTTTGCCTCCTTTTATAGTGTTCTTAAGGTATTTACCAATTAGGAATCTTGGTAAATTAGAAAAGGAAGAAATTAGGGAATTTTTGAAAATCTCCTTTTTTATTTTCTCAAGCACACAACCACGTGTACAACCATGCATTTTTGCAATTCCTCAGGAATGGCCATGTCTTTTGGCTATGTCATGGTCACATTTTTTGTTTTAATGGCTCACAACCATGCGTATGATCACCTCTAGACGAATAATGGTCATGTTTGGAGGTAGTACAATCATGCTTAGCTATGACCCGTTTCGATCCTTAAGATGACAAAATTAGCTATAGTGCAAAACATAAAAGTTGTAGCCCTAAATTGTAGCTTTCCAATGGGTTTTGAATCACTCATTTAAAGCTTTCTAGAGGGATATAAACCTAAAATATCGAGTAGTGCTTAAGAATTAAGAATATGAAACTATTATGGATTCTTCATGCTTTTTTGCCACTTCTCTCCTTTCTAAATGTACAAAACATAAATTTACTTTCTTTAATCCTTTCAATATGAAAATTTAAAATAATATAATAAATATTTAAAAGGAATTAGTTATGAAATATATGTAAATTATGCATCAAAACAAATTCCCCCAAACTTAAATTCTTGCCTATCTTCAAACATGAACTAATCCTAATAAAATATAATAATTCAAATGATCAAGAAAAAGTTCTAAGGTCTTAAGGAGAAGTTATCTCACTGGTGACCAAATTTTTCATCAATTAAGCAAATAGACTTACAACAAAAATAAGTTCCTAACAACAAAAATAAGTTTCTAACTAATATGCTTTGTTTATAATCAATTAACATAATAATGTGTGTGTGTGTCTTGGCAACATATTTCATTCAAAATTTCAATTTCTAATCACACATTGTTGGACTAGGGTAGTTAACCCAAGTCTTGGACCTCTTTTGATATTGATAAAGGAGATTGATCATGTTTAATATTTCAAATTAGTGTTATTTTGCAACTTTTAGTTTTTATCTAAGTTGGATGTAGCTCAAAAATCTTCAAGTATGAAAACTAACTTCTAAATCACGATCGCTACTTTGTATTCGCAACCGCGATATGTAAAGAAGCATTACTAGAAAGCAGGCAGACGATATCGTAGAGCTATTCTCGACCGCGATTCATCCAAATGAAGGAGTCCAAAATTGACAGACGAAATCGCAGTGTGTGTCATGCCTTTGTCGTGACCGCGAATTTTTAGATGACTCAAGAAGGAAGCAAATCACAGTCACAGCATGACACATGTTCTAGGAGATCATTGGAAGTCAAATTTCGTGGAGGCATCTTGTTGGTAGCGACCCAAATCGTGAAGAAGAAGATAACCATTTTTTGCAGATGAATTCGCGTCCTCTATTGCGTCCTGTACAAGAAAGCTCGCGACGATGACTTCTGAAAGTAGGTAAAAGGTAATGACTATGTTTTCCTAGTGAACTAATTAGAAGCTGCCACGTGGACTAGTCGTTAGACATAAACGGGATTTTCCTTCAAAAATTTGGATTTCATAATCGCTAATAAGTAGTCGCGATTGTGAATTTAGACTGTCAAACATTTAATGCATAATCTGTCAAGCAAGTCTCAAAGATTTGATGAGCTATGATCTGTAACGTCTCTTTGGTGAAGTTTAGGTATAAATATTCCACTAAACAGCTATAAAATAAGGTTGATAATAAATTTATTACAAGTCATTAAAGCTCTCAATCTTTGCTACTCAGTTTCTTCAATTTTCTTTATGAAATTGTAAGTGTTAGGTGTGAGCATTAAACAATAAGTTGTAAGGTTGTAGTGTGAGCCTGCAAAAACATTTCAAGATAGGTTTAAGTGTGAGCCTAGTGAAACACTTGAGTGAGGTTGAGTGTTAGCCTAAAAACACATTTGTTGTAAGGTTGTGTGTGAGCCATCAAAAAACAAGTTGTACAAGTTCGGTGTTAGCTTGAAATCACCTTCAGATAGTGAAATACCCAATTGATAAATTGAGAAGTGGACGTAGGGTCGATTATACCTGAACCACTATAAATCATTGTCTCCATTATGCTCATTCTTTTTCCCCTCTTCTTTGTCTTTGAAATTTGTATACACAAATTCAACTCTCCTTCTTGGTGCCAAGGGACAACAAGTGGTATCAGAGCAAGGTTTTCACAAATCAAACCTTCATTGGGTGAAACAAGATCATGGCATAAGAAGCAATCTACTCACACCTAAGGCCATATTTTGATGGAATCGACTATACTCATTTGAAGTATAAGATGAAGATCTATCTTGACATAGATGTGGTAGACCTTTAGGATGTGATAATCAAAGAATGGAAGCCTCCTACTAGAGTTATGGATGAAAATGAAGAATTAATGCCAAGGGATGAATGGGTTGAAGCTCACCGGAGGTCAAATGACATGAACAAGAGGGCAATGACCATTCTTCTAAGCTCACTTTCTAAAGAAGAGATTGGGAGAGTGCAACATTGTCAAACCACACATGCCATATGGAAGACTCTAGAAAACTATCATGAAGGCACAACTCTAGTGAAGTCAAATCGTTTGGAGATGTATGTCACTGAATGGGAACTCTTCACGATGAAGGACAATGAGAATATCACGAAAATGACCAATCGGGTCTTGTCCATTATCACCAATATGAAGAAGTTTGAAAGAGCACTCACAAATTATGAGGTAAACACCAAAACCTTAAAAGTCTTCCACTTGACAAATTTGGAGCTAAGGTGTGCAGTATTCAAGAGTCCAATCCAGAGATTGGAAAGGTCCCAACTGATATGCTTATTGGCAAGCTCTTGAATCATGAGTTGGCTATTCAAAAAGATGAGCAAATGAATAAGCTAAGGGGCCAAAATGAAAAACTAGAAAAAAGAACCATAAGTCTCAAAGCTTCAACAAGAGAAAAAAAAGTAGACCTCTCCTTAAGTGAAGAGGATAGTGATAAAGAAGGAGAAGGGCTAGCCATGCTCTCAAGAAGAACCAAGGAGTTAATAAGGAGAAGAAAAGAAAGAAGAGTTTTCAAGAAATATGCCTAAAGTCTAAAAGAAAGAAAAATGATGTCACATGCTATAAATGTGGCAAACAAAGGCACATGAAGCATGAATGTCCAAAGATAAAGAAGAAGGATAGATGAGACAAATAAAAGAAGAAAAGCTTCTCCGCCACTTAGGATGATGACTCAAGTGAAGATGAGAAAGAAGAAGAGGAGGCCAACATATGCTTCATGGCACTAGGGGACTCTTCACAAGAGGTATGTACATCTTCCCACTCCAATTTTGATTATGAGGTAGATGATATAGATGAAGAGCTTTTAGGATCTCTAACTATGAGGTGTGACAAGTATAAGTCACAAGTTAAACTTATAGGAAGAAGTGCTCCAAACTAGAAAATAAGTACAAGTCTCTAAATGAGCTTGTAAATGAATTGAGGACTTCTAATGAAGAACTCAAGAAATCTGTTGAAAAATTATCTACATCATCTTCATCCTTAGCCTCACGTAGAAAGGAGAATGACTCTCTTAAAGGAGAATTCATTGAGCTTAGAAGCTCAATCTCCAAATTCCATGAAGGAAAAAAGGCTTTAGACACTCATATTGTGTCACAAAGACCACCTTTAATTAGGCATGGTCTAGGTTTTAATGGAGCTTCATCATCTTCTACAACTACAATTGTTAGAGCTTCACAACCTCAAACCTTAAGCATTGAGGTAATTGGGAAGAAAAGTGGTCCTAGCACTAAGCCTCCTAAGCCTAAGGGCAAAGGGAAGGCTCCCCAAGGCTCTAGAGATAAGACTCAAAGAGCCAATCATGCTTATATGTATAACAAAAGGCATGGTCATCCTTATAGAAAATCCTCTACCCCTACTCATCATACGTGTCCATGCATGCATTCATATAACCTTGGTATGAGAAGGCCTCCTATTCATACTAAATTCATGCATAGGAGGAAGACTAACAAGTCTAATCTACAATGCCACTATTGCATGAAATATGGGCATGTCAACATACATTGCTTTATTAGGAAGGCTCACCTCAAGCTAGAGGACCCTTCAATCACTAACCCTTAGGACCCAAGTATGCTTGGGTACCAAAGAAAAGGTGATTGACTCTTATTTT